>JAABKJ010001407.1:0-30714 GCA_011634705.1 Andricus grossulariae | reverse complement strand
AGAAAGAGCAAGTACGAATAATACAATTTTTATTACAAGTATTCAAAAGAATTAGCGTTACGTCACGCCATAGGGGGAGGGGAGGGGTTCGACCTGTTGTTACGGCTGCGTTACATGGGGGGGAGGGAGGGTTCAAAAAGAGTCGAATTTGGCGTTACGTAATTTATGGACAGTCCCTTAGTTTCTCTTGTCCCATTATCTAGAATTTAAGCATTATTTTAGCTCGCAGTCCTATTACATTATAGCTGTTTCTGAGACTTGTCTGACCCCTAACTATCCCTCCAGTTAAGTGGTTCTTGATAAGTACATCCTATTTCTTAGAGACAGAGATGCTCGAAGAGGGGGTAGAATCTGCTTTTACCTCAATGGCAGCCTTCAGGGGTGCTGTGGTAGGAGTGACTCCATTATCAACTCATCCGTCAACTGTATTGTTTTTTATCGAGGTTAAATCCACACGGTGCTTTGGTAGGTGTTATTTATAAAGCACCAAACGCCTCCTTGGAAGTGATCAACAATCAGACATTTTTGCGCATATTCCTAATTAGAACAAGATTACTATCACTGGTGAATTCAATACTAATCTAAACTCAGCGACCAGCAAAACTAAATATCTAAGGTCCGTAGTGCATGCATCAGGATTGTCAATAGTTTCCCCTACCTCCACATATCATAAGTACCCATCCAGTTCTCGGATAGATCTTATAATAGTGGATGACCTCGAGAAGGTTTCTTCTTATTCGCAGCATCCAATTTCCTTTCGGTCTAACCATGACCTTATCAATATCAATTTTTTATTCACCAATAATCTTACTTATAGCACCTTTCAGACTCCAATACGCAATTTCTCAAACATAAATGAATCTGACTTCATTGACCACATTGCAACATATGAATGGGAAATAATTTATTTTGAGCAGAATGTCAGTACAAAGACCACCTTTGTGAGTTCATTTTTGACCTCAAATTTTGATAAATTTGCGCCTCTGCACGTTTCTCATTTTGTGAAAGAAATCTTGCCCCTGGATCACTTCTAATATTAGAATACTGATGAAAGAAAGTGATAATAAACGTAGATTGGCGGAAAGAACGAAAAATACGGTGATCCAAGCCGGATTCCGGAAGATTAGGAACCTTGTACAAACCAAAATCTGTGACGCGTCTCATCAGTACAACTTTAACTCGATTAAGAACAGGAACGAAAATAAGAATGTATGGCTCCTTTTGAGGCGGTTGTGGTTTATCCCTCCCATGGGTGCTTCTCCGGACTCGTCTCTTTCTCCTAATGCTCTCTTAAATACCTTTACAACTCTTCGGTTGTCTGGGTTAGTTTCGTCTACCCTTGGAAGTACTCTCCTACCTTTTTTTTTCTTGAAAACACTAAATGAGGTGAAATCTAAATCTAATAGCGATAAAACTAGTGGCGATGTGCAGGATGAAAGGGCAGAGATGACGAAGATTATACTAGATCAGTTTGTGGTTTAAAGAATCTCCGCACTTTAGTTTTAAAGAAATAAAGAAAGTTTTATTTAATAAATGTACATTACAACTTTAACTAGATAAATAGATTTCACGCGCTTTAAATAAACCTTGATTTCGTCTCGAGTTGCAAATAAAAAAAAGACTCGCATCCAGACTCGTCGTTCGCTCGAATCGCAGAGACCGAACTGACTGTTCTCTTGCGCACATACATCGCTCTCCCATCTAGTACCCCGATCGCACATGCGCACTACTAATTATCCTCTAACGTTCAATTTCAATTCGTAAAGGCGTTCAAATGTCTTGTTCGCTATCATTCGGGCATCCTAAGATAAACATTCGTCCTCAAATCACGCCGGTGAGGTTTTACATTCGTAGTTTCAAAAACAGAATTAAAAAAAAAACTTACGCTCCTAATTACATATTAACGCTTCGTCGTAAAGATAACATGATCGCCGTATCGTTCAGGTCTGTGGATCGCTCATTTTGGTCGCACAGGAATAACCTTATGATTTTCATCGTTTTCGCTCACATTGTTTTGGTTGAGAGTTTCGCTTTCTACGTCTGGAGAATTGGCTGGTACATGACTTGTCGCAGGGTCAGCATCATTCTCATAATCTACAATGTCATCGTTATCATTTTGAGCTGGTGTCCAAATTTTTTAATTGCTCAGCGTGCGCAGTTGCAGCATAGGTGTCGTCCATAAACTACGTAGCCTTTTTTTCTTTTGTTTATAACGTTGTGTCCTTTATCACTTAACGGCAATTTTCTTTTCGTCTTTATTCAAACAAAAGAAGAACAGGCTACGTAGTTTATGGACGCTCCCATACCTCTGTCCGGAAGTGTCTATTCGCAAGTCTGCGATTCCGTATGTATCGCTAGAATAAATTTTCTTATTACTAAAGGACCACGCAATTTTTTTCTAACTTAACAGATTCGCCTGTTTGTTGCAGCACATCCTGCATATGAACAATATCACTTAGATCGAATTTCGCGTAAATATTTCTATTTTTGTCATGTCGCTCTTTATATTTAATTTAATCCTCGTTAATGCGTTGTCGAGCATTTTCTTGGAGTTCACGCGGATTTGTATATCATTCTTCGCCCTCTATGGTTAAAGTTTGCAGGAGACCTTCATCGTTTCTATTGATATACCCATAAAATAGTTCAAAAGTGCTTTTCCCAGTAGTTGTATTTTTACATTCATTCAAATCTCGTTGGATTTTTTGCAATTTTCTATTCCAATCTTTTCCCTCTTGAGATTCTCTATTCGCTCAAATCGCCGGTATCAATGTCGCATTCGTCCTTTCTACTAAGCCATTGGCTTGCGGATGTTGTGGAGAGTTTAATGTGTTATAAATTCCGTGTTTCTTACCACGTTCTTCGAAGATTTTAGATGTGAAACATGTTCCTCAGTCGGAAATTATTCGCATTGGTGCTCAAAAATCTAAAATTACATTTTCTAATGCCCGAATGACATTCACAGCTTTTGTATCTCCCACGGGTGTCAAAATTACAAATCGAGTCAATGTAACGGTTAAAACAGGTAGAAATTTGTTTCTTGACGCAGTAGTTACGAAAGGACCTACATGGTTGATATGGATCTTTGCGAAGGGTCTGACGCACGGTTTGATTGAATGCAGTTCTTCTGCTGGCGGTCCGGTTTTAGTTTTCGTGATAATGCACTGATGCAACTATGTACGTGTTGACGTGCATAACGGACCATACTCGGAAAGAAATAGAATTCCACAATTTTGCCGTGTTCCTATTGGTACCCGTATGTTTTTGAAGGTCATGAAATCCTATGACCATGCTTTTGTCTAACGCATTCGGAATAACGTACAATTTTGTGGTCTTCGCGTTTATACAAAATCGAATTCACCAACTAGTAATCTTTGACTTTCACTTTTCCGTGTTTACTTATTTATTCAGGTTTACTTAAAATATCTCTTTTGCGTTTAAGCTATTCATCCGCAAATCGGAAAACCCGAATTTCTTGATCGGGCGTTACTAAATTAAAAATACGGCTTACGCCTCCCACAAAATCATTAATTTTGTTTGGTTTGACTGGAGCGCGACTTAAGGCATCTACATGTGTCATTTTTATACCAGTCTGGTGTACCACATCAAACGAATATTCAGATAGAAGATTGGACCATTTAACGATCTGAGGATTTTTAGATTTGCGCGTGTTCAAATATATCAATCCACTAGAATTGGTAACAACCGCAAAATCAATATTAATAAGCTCAATTCGAAACCGCGTAATCGCCCAGATCACCGATAGTAGTTCCAATTTACTCGAGTGGTAATTCTTGTCTGTATCGCTTGTTCTTCGGCTAATCACGTATATTAGATGCAATTTCCCGTCACCCCTTTTTTGAAAAAGCATCGCTACCAAACCTAATGCACTTGCATCTGTGTGTAGTTCAGTAATTATTCCAGAACGAAATGGTTGTATCATCGGTTCCTTTATTAACACTCGAATAATAGTACGAAACGCGTTATCTTCTTTCGCAGTTGATTTAAAAGTCTGATCTTTTTTTAGTAAATCGTACAAAGGAGAAAATATTTCCACGAATTTGTAAATATATCGACGACAAAAACTTACGGGACCTAAGAATTGACGTACTGTCGTATTATTCGTAGGAACTGGAAAATTACTGATCGCTTTAAGTTTTATTTTTCCCGGCTCTATTCCTTTTTCTGAAATTTCAATTCCTAGAAATGATACTTGTGATTTTAAGAATTGACATTTTTTTAATTTATAGTAAGGCCTACTTCTACTTAGGCTTCAATAACCGCAAAAAAATTTTTCTCTCAAGGTTGGCCAATCTTTTCCCGAGATCAAAATATCATCCAGATAAAAGAGAATGTGTTTCTATCTCTGAAAGGGCCTAATACTTGTTGTATTAATTTTGCAAAATAAAAGGGCGCGTCCATTAGTCCGAAGACCATTCACGTAAATTCACCGGTATTGTCTGTCGTAATAAACGCAGTTTTCGCTCGGGCCTCTTTGGATAGTGGTGTCAGTTTTGTGAAGGACGGCAGAAAATGAAACACTGGTGCCACTAGTGCGACGCCCTACATTTGAATGAAAGCTGATTAGAATCATGGGAGATTTAGTATTTTTCGTAGTTTTTGTAATGTTTGAGACGTTTTTGAGACCTCTCATACATGATCCTAATGTATTATTACATTATAATAAAAATATATAAGAAATGATAAAAATCATAATTTCTAACATTCAGTATATTGTATTGGTCGTTAAACGGCTTAAAAGATTATCAGCATTAAAGCTATTAACTTGACTGTACATTTAGTCAATTATTTATTTAAAAATTGAATTAAAAGATGGAGATAAAAATTAAATATGGAGTAAAGACTGTAGGAGGGTATACAGGAGTAATAAATGCCAGGTAAATTCATTTAAATAAATATATTTATTTAAATTATTCACAAATATACTACGATAAATGTATAGCAAAAGATGTACTCTTTTCATTTGTAAATAAAAAGTCAAACAGGCACTTATTCACGTTTATACGAACTGGGAAAATGTCCGATACCCCATCGATTATAGATAATTTTTGCGTTTTGAAATCTTCGGTAACATTAGTAGCACTTTCCTCATTCGCATCATTTTGAAATATTTTGAGAATATCTGAATGTTTTCGTTTGCCTAACATTTTTTTGTTAGACATTTCAGAATCCTTTGTCAAAAAATCGCGCTTTATTAGACGACGAGGTCTTTTAGCAGCCTTCGAACAACGCTCAGGGCAGTTTGGAAATTGAGATGGCAAAACCCCGGGTTTTGATTCAGGTTTCTTGTACCATTCTGACCGGAAGAAAATCATTATTTTATAATCATAATTTACTATATTACTTGAAATTATTAATTAATTAATGTAATTATACCTAAATGTCCAAACTCAGCGATAGTTCAAAACTGTGATTAATGTTACTTTTACATTTTTCTTAAAGATAGTAAGATAGTGAGATAGTAAGTAAATATTTAAAAAAAATTTTAACTATTAAAACTATAATTTTACACACTATCGCAATAATCTAAAAGTTCGGCAACAAGAACAATATATCACAATTTAAAAATGAGTGCAGTCATTAAACCGTCAGAGCCATTCCATTATTTTAGGCTAAAGGACCTCGGTGTGAACAAATCCTGATACTAACCGCCATAACCATCCCATCAGGAGCTGAAACTTCCTTTTTCCAAAGGATCTGATCCGTTAAAAAGCGATCTTCACACACTACATTCCAAGGTTTAACAATAAAATCCTTTATTTCACGCTTATTTGCTTGTTGCCAACGTTCAACCTCATTTTTTTGGGACGGAAAAAAAACACTTTTTTTACTCCGTTTGAGCGGGTTCAGTCGTACTCTGATCGACAGTTCGGGGCTACACATCGATGCCCCCCATTTTTATAACACATTTTTCCGTAAATGAATAAAATACAGCAAATAGACGATAAAGTTATGATATGTCACGAGATTTTATATGCAAAATAATAATAGACAACGGGCAGACCGGGCATCGCAAAGGTGGCGCCAATGTTTCACGACACCCCGCTCTTCACAAAACTGACACGCCCCTCTAATGCAAAACCGAAAATCATGTCACCTCCCTGCCTATAGCTAAATCAAGAGTAATAAATAGTTTACTATTCCCAAGACTTCCAAGTTGTTCGTCAATATTCGATAATGGAAAGTGTATTCTTTCGGTTTGAGAATTTAAAGATCGATAATAATCAACCACTAAACGTATTTCGCCTTTTATATTTTTGATGAGAAAAGCTGGAGTCGCGTAAGGGGAAGTATCTGTGACGAAACCTAATTCTCTATATTATTCTAAAATTTCTTGTGTAATTTTTCGCTCTACATCGCTCACTGAAAACGTTTTTCGTGAGATGGGTTTATTATTCGGAATTACATTAATATCCATCTCGATTAAATTCGTACATCCTAAGTCGCGCATATTTTTCGCAACACCGCATCGATATACATTTAAAATTTGAACAATATTATTGATTACCTCTATCGGTTGACTCATGCCGCTGTTGATCTCCGATGCGTTAACAGGTTCCATCGTTAGTTCATCGATACATTGTTGAATTGGATGGGAGACTATCGCCTTGCTGATAATATCATCTGGTTTGAGTACGTGTTTTGTTGCGTTGATATTCATGACAGGAATTATAAACTTGTTTTCTCCGCCTCGCACAGTAATAAAATTGACAGCTCGTGGATGCAATTCCATGTTGCTTAACACTGATAAATTTTCTTTTTGATTTTCACTCACGGCAATTTTTCTAACACGTGCGACTTCATTGTACACGAAGGTGAGGCTATTGCCGATCTTATAGTAATCGACCAAACGCGAATCTGTGTAAGATCTTCCGATCAAAACATCCACTGCTTGACTATCTTCCAGCACAACAATAAAACGAACACTGGTCACTTTCACTCCATCCAGCGTAGTATCAGCGATGATGTATCTTAGAGATTCTGTGACAAAATGCTGCGGTCCAAAACTCTTGAGTGACAGCTTTTCCGGTATCATGTTTAATCCACAGCTGACTACACGTGATGCCTAAATGGTGCATTCCGCTGCTCCTGGGTCGACGAGAGCTATCAATGAGTGTTCATTGACGAGGGCTTCCTTCAGATACTTTTTTACTGTGACGTCTGTATCTTCATGAACGAGTAGATTTATTTTTGGGTTTGTTGACGATATCTTCTTGTCACTATGTCGTTTTGTGTGACCATTTTCACCAAAATGAATACACTTTTCTTCTCTTCTGGGCAGTTTCTAGAAATATGCCCATACGTGTTGCAATTGTAACATTTTAATTGCCCTTCAGCGTTTCTAACTGGAGGTCGTTTGTCAGTATTTCTTTCTGGAGTTTTAGGCTTTGGCGTTGACTTCGTGTTATCCATCCTCACTTGATGTACGACTTTTAGAAGATTGTATTTTGGGTTGGTCCGCCTTCTTGTCGTGCTGTCCTCTGATCCTCTTGGTGCTTTAAAAATACATCCGATTATATTACAGCATGTTGTGCATCAATGCATCTAAGCCAATGTGCGTTCGTGATGCCCTTGCGTTGCATAAATCTCGAGACCAAAGTCCAATTAAGACTTGCTCTTTGATATCTCGTATTCCGAGACCTAATTCTCTGCAAAATTTGCATTCCGTCTAATGTTTGAATCCACTCCTTTGCCTTGCTTGTACCAATCTCTCCATCGAAGTCCTCTATATTTTTCGTAAGATCTGGCATGATGTGGTAGTTGGTGATCGGTGGATCACTTGATGTAGCATTAGCGTTTGAAGGTTCATTTGACATTGCGCGATCACAGAGTTGGAGCAAGACCTGCTCTCTACGACGTGCATCTTCCAAAATATTTCACAACAGTGGTTTGAATGTTGCATTGCTGCCTTGCACCTCATTTTGTCGTGGTGGAGGTATATCACTGCCAGGATTTACGGCTACCTGCAAACCTGGATTAGGAGGACGCATATGCGCATGTATAGGCGAGATCAAGTCTCTGCGCACGCGCAACGATTCGTGAGCGTTGCTTTGAGGTTGTATGGTAGCATATAGACGCGACGCGTGCCCGACAGGTCATGGTCTTGAAAGTTGGTGGTCTCGTTCTTTGTTTTCTGGAGTCCATGATCCTCGTCCTCTCTCCATGATTCCCGGATGTCTTGTAGTATTCTGCTGTTCCTGGTTTGCTCCATCGTCACTCACATTAGAAGTTTGTTGGAGTTTCCTCGCAAAATCCTCGAATTGCGCTAACGGATAGCTTCCAGGCCCTTCCGCCATGTTTTTTTGCTGATCGGCACTTCGCGTTTCGATTGCGTCACACGCGAAGCTTCCAGAATGACGACGCTGCGGCCATCTTAACAAAAAATTCCTCGCGTCTTCCACTTTTCACATTACAATGAATCACGCCTATATCGCACTCCGAAAATTAGACACTCGATATTCGTACCAAAAACTAGATCCAGACTTCTTCTTTCACATCCCACTTCTGAAATAATAGCGGTAAATGTAGTGGCGATGTGCAGGATTTAAGGGTAGGGATGAGGAAGGTTATGATTGATCAGTTTGTGGTTTAAAGTATCTCCGCACTTTAGTTTTAAAGAAATAAAGAAAGTTATATTCAATGAATGCACATTGAAAGTTTAACTAGATAAATAGATTTAACGCGCGTTAAATAAACGTTGGTTGCATCTCGAGTTGGAAATAAAAAAAATACTCGCGGCCACGCTCGTCGTTCGCTCGAATCGCAGAGACAGAACTCACTGTTCTCTTGCGCGCATACATCGCTCTCTCACCTAGTACCCCGATCGCACATGCGCACAACTAATTATCCTCGAACGTTCAATTTCAATTCGTAGAGGCGTTCAAGTGTCTTGTTCGCTATCAAATCAATATAGATTAATTGAATTTTTATTAAACTGATCCGCTTGTCACTTCCGGTTATTTTTTCTGTCCTCTTAAGCATTTACATATTATTCCCCCCTTCAGGTTGGAATATTCCCTGATTCATGGAAAATGGCTATTATTTGTCCATTCCTAAAGTTTTCAATCCTACCTCTTCCAAAGATTTCTGCCCTACCTCTAATCTAAATGCAATCACTAAACCATTAGAACGTATTGCTCAACACGAGTTAACGGATTACATAAATTCCAACAACCTTATTGACTTCCTACAGTCCGGCTTTCGTGCAGGACATAGCAGTATTTCGGCGTCACTCAAAGTTACTACTGACTTCAAATTGGCTATGGACAGAAGGAAAGTTACGGTCGTTGTCTTATTCGATTTCTCCAAGGCATTTTTATATACTGGAGCATCAGCGCCTATTACTTAAACTGATACATTTTAAAATTTCAAACACAGTCATCAAATGGTTTGCTTCTTATTTAAGTAATCGATCACAGAAAGTAACCACTAGCAAGGGTGAGTCATCGGACTGGGTCGGGGTCATGAGTCGCGTCCCTCAGGGCTCCTTCCTTGCCCCTATCTTATTCAATCTCTATAATTCTGATCTTGGGGGTGAACTTAAATACTGTAATTACCATAAATATGCGGACGATTGTAAATTATTAATTTCGGGACCTATTTCCTCTCTGGAACGATTGCTGAGTTGGGTACAGGAAGATATTGATTCTGTAACCCACTGGGCAATGGAAAATAGATTAGCTCTCGACCCTAGTAAAACAAAGGCAATTTTCATAGGCCCCTCAACATCACCAGCTTCTTTATGGGTAACTTGATGTATTCAGTAATAAAAAATGACGCTCCTCAGTATTTTTACAAATGTTTCCATTTTGTAGACAAAACTTCCTTTCCAGTCCAGACTTCATGAAAGAAAGACAGTACTAAGAATTCCTTTCCGCCGAGCATGTAAACTTCAACGTTCATTTATTGTGAGAGGTGCTCGTCTTTGTAACAAATTACCGTCTAGTTTAAGAAATGCTTAGTAACGATATCACTTTGAGCATGACCTTTTAAAAAATCTATATCAAATCAGTAATTCCACTTAGGAAATAACCCACTGGTAGGACATAATTTAAATTCAGATTAAAATCCTGTAAAATTCACGGTTTGATTCTTTTTCAATACATCCTCTACGATTCTAGACTACCAGAAATATATTAGATTTAATCTCATTTCATTTATCCTCCACAACTATTAACTAATTCTAAAATACATTTAAAATTCATTGATCAGTGCTTATAATTATTTATATTTTTTCTGTATACTTTGTTCGTTTGAGGGCTAATTAGCCCTAAGGACTTTCTTAAATAAATACAAATACAAATTATATTTTGTTACAGGTACAGGAGGATAGAGCTTCGTATCAGTGTTACAAAGCATTGGCGCTACAGCCGCGATTTCTACAACAACTGCGGTTGCTGTTGGTGCAAGTGGGACTGTTGCAGCTGCACGTATACTGTGAATAAGAACATAAACGTCATTATGGCGTGCAAATATCAATATTTTAAATTATTATTTCTAGATTTTTAAATTTATCAATAAATAACACTACTTTTTTTATATAAACGTATAAAATTATTCAACTCATATTTCGATATAAAATGGGTTTTAAGGTTTTGGAAATGACTCTATTATTGCACATATCTAGATTGTTCTCAAATATCTGCAAAAGTGATCACAGTCGAGGGGATTGTGACTTTCTCCACCCTCCACAAGGCCAGAATCTCCTACTTTACGTTCTTAATTGTATTTCTGGATCGGTTCGTTCCCCTAGAGGACGTCCGGTTGACTATGTCTGACTAGATGTTCTGTCAGGATAGTTATGTTCCACTAGAGGAGATGATGTTTATTAGGGTGGTCTAAAATCGAATTAAACCATTTTTTTTTCATTCTCATGCTCTCACTCCCAAATTTGTTTGAATCAAAGAAAAAAATAATAAACACGTCTTCTTTTGTTTTGAAAAAATTGATATTCAGAGGTTCCGTAAACCCTGTGAATTTCAACACTTATCGCATTTGCGATAAGAAAAAAATTATTTTTTGTATATTTCATACAGAATCGTCAATATTAGACATATCAAGGTGTCAGCCAACATTTATCTTCACAATTGACTATAGAATACAAATAAAAAATTACTCTTGATCACATCTCCATCATAAGTACGATTTTAGCGCTTGCAAACGATCCTTAAGACAGTATTATTTTATAGGTCCAGGTCTTTAAACAATTCACATAGGGTCCTCGGTTTATAAAGTTATGACCTATTGTGATCTGATTGGCTTACGGACAGCTGTAGCACACTTTATCGTACGCTAAGCAATTCACATTATCGACGCACTATAGCGCTGTATACACACCACATGTTAGTTGAGTAGTTGACGACAACCGTTCGGAGAATGTTATGAGATCCCAAAAACCGTACTTATGATTGCGTTGTGATAAAAGATAATGTATGAAACAAACCGCAAAAAATAAGAATTAGCTCAAAAAAGTCACAAAACCGAATTTTTTACTTATGAGGGTTTTTTGGGATCATATAAAACTCGATACGCCTAATATTGACGATTCTGTCCTCTAAATATCAATTTTTTCAAAACAAAAACATACGTATATTTTTTTATTCAAATAACTTCATCAAAGAAGCAATCCATTTATGATTATGTTTTATTTATCGTTTTAAAGTATATTTAAAATTGAACGGGAGCATTTTTTCTCCAGAAGTTCATCCGATTAGTAAACAAATTATTCGACAGAGATACCCTGGGATCTGTATTATCATTCATATTGCCAATCTGAAGATAGATATTGTTGTCTGGATTATATGTTTCCCAAAAGTTATCAGTCTTTAACTGCTTTGATATTGGTTTCCTAAAATGATACGTAAAATAGTAAGTTTATATAATAATTTGATCAAAAAATATATTCAGTGATGCATGTAGATACAATAAAGTAATAAAATAATGAGCTTTACATACCCATTTATAACGAATGATGTCCAAAGATCCACCATTAGTTCGCTAATTGATTTCTCTGTTTCGGTGAAGTTATGAATTGGCGTGGGAAAAAGATATAATAGTTCTCCACCGTGACGCACACCCAAATTTCGATTGGTTTTAATTCCAGAATTAATACTGTATGTGCCCATGTAACCAAAGGAATAAAAATAGATTGGACTTTTCAATTGAGGTGCTAATTTTTCCAGCATTTTCACTTCCGGATATATAAAGTAACCATCACTCATATAATTTTTTAGATTTCCAAGGAACTGTATGAAAATAATAAAAGGAGATAGCATAAGATAATTGGCGATTGTCAACACAAATTAATATAGTTATCAATTTCTAATCATTGATCAGGCATCTCAGGTGTAATCACAAGTATATACTTAAATATCATAGTTTAATTTATGATATTAATCAAAAAGCTAAAAGATAAAGTCATTAAAAGAAAAGGAATCCTATACCTTGTCTTTGTTAGAGAAATCAATCGAATTATTGAAATAAAATTTTTTTACAGATGCTACAAAATTTGTTTCAGTTGTTGAATCAAGCAAGGCTCCAGCAATGAAAAGGATTAATTGATCTAGTTTTGATGTCACGAAAGAATATTGCGACGAGTCAGTGTATAAACCTGAAATCAAAAATTATTTTAATGTTCATTAATTTACGTAATTTTGGAAAATATATTTAGGGTAAATTTTATATTTAGCTAGTATCTGAATTACTCACCGGGTGCCAATCCTTCATCAGTGACACCACCAACAATCAAAGGCAAATCCTTAATTTGATTTTGTTCCATCAAGTTTCTTGGACTGTCAGTTAAAAATGCATCCTCGGTATCAGGTTCGTCTGTAGTACACCATCCAATTCTAGTCCATTCTCCAAGTTCACCGAATATGCTTCTTGTTTTTAGTAAACTCTCTACACTTTTTGTTCTTAGGCAGTCAACGAAACTTTCTGTAGTGTTAAAATCACAGGAAACAAGTTGAGCCATTTCTTTGGCATATTCTATAAAGTCGCTGCTTTTCTTATATGCCCAGGTACCTAGTGGACTGCCACTTTGAATTATATATTGATGGAAGAGACCTGTATAAGAGAAAAAAATATTTTTAATGTAGAATATATTACTGGTCACGTGCTCCAACCATTCTAAATAGAACAATTTAAAAATATACGACTTGAAGAATGAATGGGCGATTTAAAATTTAAGGATTCAAATGCTTTTCTGCATTCGACAATTGCCAAATCATTCAAAACTGACTATGGAGTATTTAATCAATAACTTCCAGGGATTAAGTCGTTTCTTTTGCATGATGTCATTTGATACAGTAAACGAATTTTCAATTACAAAAATAAATAATAATAGGAAAAATTTGAAAAAACTTCTAATCTTAGTGTTTTCAAAATCATATAAATACAAACATATTTTTAAATATACTCGTAATTTAAAAAGTTCTAATGATAACAAACTGTAAATAATAAAGCTTAAGACTCCCAAATTTTGACGATGCCATTTCAGGAGCGAATTTCCTGAAAAATCATCATTAAAAATAATTAACTATGAAAAAACAATTGCCAAGCAAAAATTATCCGAATTGTAAAAATGTAAGATCGGGAGTTTTTTCAAATTTTTAAATTTTTTAGTTATTTGTTTAATAAATTATTTAGTTAATTTTTTGTAGATTTTTTTTTAGTAGAATTTTTTGCATAGAATTTTCTTCTATTCATATTTTTGTGAATACTAAGACCGGGAGTTTTTTCAAATTTTTGTTTGAAAAATTATTATTTTTTGTTTGGACATGTTTTTTAATGGAACATTTTATTTGTTTATTATTTATTACCATCAGGTATAACCGGTTGGCATGAAAGAGTATTTAATTGAAACAAATACTCCATTGTCCGACAGTTTTACTTTATACAAACCATAGAGCGCATAGAGGGTGAGCCAATGAGTGCATGTGATTGGTCGCGTAGCGCCCAGAAATAAGACACCGATGGACTCTAATGACTTTGTTATGCTGAGAAAAAATAAGGTGCGCAGATGTGCGTAGATTCTTAAAAATAGAGAGGTCATTGAACAAACCTTCCCATTCATATCCTATTTTTAGAATTTTTATTTTGCATAAATATCAAATAAAGGATTTTTACATGAACCTTATAAACTCCGGTTTTTGCCCCATTGGCGTGGAGCACAAAAAGTTAAGGAAGAATCATTTCAAAATAAGACATGTTAAGAACATATTTCAGTAAGAAAAAATATCTAAGAAATATTGTACTTACCATTACTGGCTTTCGAAAGAGCATGAAGGGCAACACTTGCGCCACCAGCGCTATTTCCAGACAATGTGACTTTATGCGGATCTCCTCCAAATGACTTTATATTTTTCTGGACCCATTTGAGAGCAAGAACTTGATCTTTCAATCCATAGTTTCCTGGGGCAGCTGAATTTCCAATACTAAAAAATCCTAGAGCTTCCAAACGATAGTTTACAGTGACAAGAATCACATCCTGGTCTAAAAAATAGTTGCCTCGGAAACTATTACTGCTTCCTGCATGAAAACCACCTCCATGTATCCAAACCATGACAGGAAATAATTTTTTATTTGTTTTTTCGTTCGTCTGAAAAATTCTGGAATGGTAATTGATATTTTTAACTGTTGATGGGGTTGCTGTATTGAAATCAAGATTTTTTTACCAAAGAAGAATCAAACTCCAAAAGTGGTGTATACACATTAAGAAATAGACAATCTTCATTTCCAATTACATTTCCTCCGATTAATTGAGGACATTCGTTTCTGAATAAATGTGCTCCTCTAATGCCATCCCACTTGTCTGCTGGTTCAGGATTTTTGAATCTGTTTTATATTCATAATTTTTTAATTTTTGTCTATATTATCCTTTAAGTTTGATAAAAGATATAGATGGGTAAAAATAAAAAATTTGGAATAACAGTCTATGTCAAAATTCTCGAGCGGCGATCCTGGGCCGCTCTTTTCAACAAAAAAAAGGATCCTAGGTCGCGCGTCTTTTGTTTCTCGTGCTTCACGCTCGATAATGTATTTACCTCGCGCTCAGCTTTTGTACTTCCCCCACATTTGTGCACAGACTTTTTAAAATTAAAGGCCAAAGCATCAACAACTGTAATTTGATAATTGTGAATTCTTTATTTTTAAAGCTCCTTCGATCAGGGATTGCTTATTCAGATATTGCAAAACAAAGTATAAATTTTATTTATCATGATTACCATAATATTTGTTCCTTATTTTGCAATAAATGTTATTCTCAGCTACCTTGAAAATGTATATCATTTCAATGAATATATATGATCACAATTCATGATGTGCATTAGTATTAAAACAGACGTATTTTCATTATTTTCTTTTCATAATTAAAAAAAAGACCGTATTCTATGAAAAAACAATTTTGTTGTAAAAAATTTTATTGCAGCTTGTGTCGTTTTTTTGTAAATTGATTTTGTTTATTTTCCATGTTATTTTTTACGATTCAAATCCAAGAAACGCATCGTAGCGTAAAGTGGTTCTAAGAAAATTTGTAGATACAATTTATGCAAAAAAATTTTGTTAAATGAAATGTTATTATAACTTATGTCGTTTTTCCAAAAAGATGATTTTTTTATTTCGAACGTATTGTTATAACAAGAGTTTATAACAAATTTGTAGATCTTTTTTTGATGAACAACTTTTGTGTTTACATTTTTTTGTTTCTTGTTTCGTTTTTCCAAAATGTAATTTTTTTATTTTTAATCTTGTTTTTTACGATTGAAAGAAAACCTACTCGTCCTACCTACAAATGATAATTAAAAAATCTGTAGATCGTTTTTGTTGAACAACTTTTGTTTATTACTTTTTTTTCGTACATTGGGCCGTTTTTCAAAAAAAAAAAAATTATTTTTTTATTTTTTATGTTATTTTTTACGATTAAAACAAAAACTGCGCGTCCTATCAGAAGTGATTATTAATATTTTATTGTATCTTGTATAGATTGACCGCAAAATGGAATTTTTGATTTTTCGTTATTTTTTGTGCTATCAAAATTCGAATTTTCGATTTTTCAAACAAATTAAAAAATTTGTTGTGGTAATCTTATAGAGTGTTCACAAAACAACGTTTTTCTTCTCTAGACTTTTTTCATGTCGCGCACTGTTTAGCTTAACATTTTTATTTTTGTTTGTTTTTTTGAATTTTGTAAATGGTATAACTCTGGTAATTCTTTTTAATAAAAAAAGACATCATAATAAATTGTTTGTATTTTATTTACTACGAATAGCCGTACATAGAATTTTTTAATCTTATCCAAGAGTTGTCTCAAAAATGTTGAAAATGCTCTCATTTTTTAAATTTTCATTCAAAATGGCTGACTAAGGAAATTGACCTTTATTTTAGGACACTAAAAGAGTATACCGAAGGCCAATCCAATTTGTTAATTCTTTCGAAAGTTATCGTGCTAACAGACTAAAAATCTACAGACACACAGACGCACAGACAGTCAGACACACAGTCATATAGACAGACACATTCGCGAAAACCTGTTTTTTTTTTGTTCAGAAGGTTTCAAAACGAGGGGTTCAAATTTTACAAAAATCTTATATCTGCTTTGTTGAGAATGTAGAAAATATATGCATATAAACTAAAAGTACATAAGCAGAACTATGACGCACATACCTCGTAAGCAGTTCAGTCACCGTCGTTGTCGATTATCGCCTGGCACCTTTTCGGCATGCCTTCCGATAATTTTTCCGCGTGAATTGAACTTGGGCTACGCCATAGCTCTCTAATGTGCCGAGTGAGCTGGACCTAATTATACAGGCGTTTTTCCTGAAGATTGGTCTTTAAAAAGCCCCAGACATTTTCCATGGAATTGGCGTACGGGGAGCTTGCACAAACCACTGTTTAGTGGACTTCAATAAAGCCTTCTCACAAATTCTTAACATTTTTTGAGCGTTTAAATTATCGGTAAGCACCTGTAAAGAAACGAAACCTGGTGCACTTTCTGGCGACGGATTCCTAAAAAGTGTTTTCCGCTGAATCTTGGTTGCTCCAGGGTACGGGTAAACACCCCGTAAAAGTTCACGTTTGGGGATTTTTCTGTGGACAAGGTTTCGGCTATTTACACGTGTTTACCAAGAACTTGAGCGATCAAAAAATGTTCAAAATTTATCAGAAGGCTTTATTGAGGTCCACTAAACGGTGGGTTGCAAGCGCTGGAAGAAGGTAAATGGGATACAGACAATGTATTAGCCAGCAAGCACCCCTGACGTGAATTCCATGGAAAATGTCGGTGATCTTTTGAAGGCCAAGCTTCAGGTAAAGCACTTGTATAATTTGGCGCAGCTCACTCCGCACATTAGAGCTATAACGCGGCACAAGTCCAAATTACGCCGAAAAATTGGTGGAAGGTATGCCGAAAAGATGCAAAGCCATAATCGACGATAATCTAGGTATGTGAGTCGTAGTTCTTCCTAAGTACTTTCAGGCTATCTGCATATTTTTGAAGTGAAAACTTCGTATCGCACGGTGTGAACTCGCAAAGCTAACAGGATTTGAGGGGAAATACGGGTAACGCTTCACGGGTAACGCCTCCTCTACTCTATCTCTTATTTGCTTCTCCCACTGACTGACTCTTTCAATCCCTCTCCTTCTCTATCTCTCCTTCACTTCTTCCACTTGCCTTCCTCTCGTCTCTCTCTCTCTCCCTCCCTCCCACCCTCTCTCTCTCCCCTCTCTCCCCCTCTCTATCTCATTCTCTCTCTCATACAATATGATACAATACCATCACGCACGCGTATGAACCAAGTCCTTCAAGAAGAGCGCACGCCGCTATACACTGCTATATACCGCTATACTTTCAGACTCAGTGTGAGTGTGAGGAGCAACCGTTGCCGACGTCTTTATGCACGAATTTTCCAATACCATTTATATCTCATGTCAGTGAAAAGGTTTAATGTTTTTTTTATGTTGAAAGTGTTAAAAGAAAAACGACTACAATTCAAATCATATAAAGTTATCACTTCTGCCTGACGTCCCACGATACGACCGCTCACGTGTTTTTTTTTTAGTTGGAAAAAACTGCCCAGGATCACCGCGCCGCTCGAGAGGTTCGACATAGACTGTATTCGATTTGTAATTGATTACAAAAAAAGTATGTCAGATTATAATGGAACATTTTTTTTTATTCATAATAATTGCAATAAGTGTAAAGAAAATGATTTACGAGATGAAAAAGTACGTGATTTCTGTTGGTATTTAATGAGAATCTTTTGGTAAAAACTATTTACGATATTTAGTAAGTCAAAATAACAATTAAATCCGGTTGTCGAAGCTGAAAATATAAAAATTAGAATTTCATCATTATTTTATTTATATATATATATATATACCTTTTAAGAACCCTATTCTTTAAATAAACGAAATGTTTTGATTATCCTAATAATACTTATTTTCGGCATATTTTTACATTGCAAGTTGATTATATAAATTAAATTTAATAAAGCATCAGATTTTTATGTTTATTTATCAAGATTACATGTTTAGAAATAATTATCACATTGAAAAACAGTATGATACAAAATATTACTTTAAATTGATTCAGAATCATTTTTAAGTTAAAAAATAAGGGGAATATCGATTTTTTCCATTTTGCAACTAACTTCAATCGCTGAAAATAAATTTGTGTTACCTGATGATAAGGTTATAGAATAAAATTTTATTACTTTAAGAAATATTTTTAGTCTAGATTAATCTACCAATAAAGTGTTTTACAAGTAAGAAGTACATATTTTAGTCAAAACTTGGTTCATCAACTCACCTCTAAAATATGCTTCTTCTAATAATAAAGCTGTGTTATCGGATTATGCCGAATTGTTGTATGATCTTTTTCGAGATGTGAAATTGCTTATTTTGGTAAAATGAAGTTACTCTAAGTGCGATTAAATTTTCACGTCTTGAAGTATATTCAATAACACAGCTCCACAAACAAAAAAGTTGTCTACCCCAGAAACCAGAATGGACGTTTTTGAGGTCGCTGAATCCGAAACCGGTGTCCCTTTTGGCTCCATGACGTCAGGTTTCGTCCCTAACCTAAAAAAACGTTAAAATCGCTTATTTCAGGTGAAAAACATGATTCGCATCTATGAAAAGTGGTTATATCCTATGTTTCCGAGGTCACTAAGTACGAATCCGGAGTTGTTTTGATTGTATGACATCACGATTCATCCCTAACCTCAAAAGAACGTGCCGAATTGGCAATTTTATGTAAAACATGTATTTTTTCAATATAAAGTGGTTATGTCCTATGTTTTCGAGGTTGCTGAGTACGAATTCGGAGTTGTTGTGGTTTTATGACGTCGCACTTTGTCCCTAACCTAAGATGAACGGTTTATTGGTAATTTTATGTCAAACATGTATTTTTCCCATGCAAAGTGGTCATATCCTATGTTTTCGAGGTCGCTGAGTAATAAATTCTGAGTCTGTTCGGTACCACGGTCCCAGCCTTCAACCTTTGATACGTGACTTCGGAAAAACTCTTAACCCAACAGATCAGATTCGCCACTCGTCCGATTTTCGACTAGCTTTCAATTTTCGCTGAACGAGGAATCGGACAAGTGGCGAGTCTGGTCTGTTGCGTTAAGAGTTTTTCCGAAGTTACGTATCAAAGATTAAAGGCTGGGACCGTGGTGCCGAACGGACTCAGGATTTGTACTAAGGATCCGAGAAAACATACGATATGACCACTTTGCATTAAAAAAATTAAATGCCTCACATAAACTACGAATTTAATGTGTTTTTTTGAGGTTAGGGACGAAATGTGATGTTATAGAAACACAACGGCGCCGAATTCGTACTCAGCAACCTCGACAACATAGGATATGATCACTTTGCATTTAAAAAATACATGTCATACATAAAATTGCCAATGAACCGTTTTTTTAGGTTGAGGACAAAGCGTGACGTCTTAGAAGCACAGCCACTCCGAATTCGTACTCAGCAACTTCGAAAACATAGGATATGACCACTTTGCATTGAAAAAATACATGTTTTACATAAAATTACCAATTCACCACGTTTTTTTGAGGTTGGGGATCAAGCGTGACGTCATAGAACCACAACAACTCCGAATTCGTACTCAGCGACCTCGAAAACATAGGATATGACCACTTTTCACAGGTACGAATCATAGGGGAAGTCTATTTCGGTTTCTGGGGTATAGAACTTTTTTTTATAATCTTTAATTATTAGGCAATTTAAATTAGAAAATTAAACTCTCGAGCCATCATACAATTAATGAAAAACTGTATTGTTATCGGATGACATGGAAACTTGGGGATATTTAAGCAGTGATTATGACTTTGTAACTATGTTTGGAAACCAGGAAAAAAACTTTATTTATAATTCTGCAATTAATTCTGACAAATACGTGTATTTTCTTTTAAAAGATATAACGCCAAACATTTGAAAAAGGTAGTCAAAGACACGTCACCGTATGAGATTTACTCATATTTAATTGAATTTATTTTGATACGGAGTAAACTAAATATGTGTAATTAAAACATAGGATGTTATTGGAGAAAATAAAATTAATAAAACCATGCAAAGAACAAAATTATTGTTTGAAACACAAGCGTATAATATTTCAGCTACACAATATTGTTATCTTGTTTTTTTCACTCAGATTTTTCCATAACTAGGTCAGATTTATGTTTTTACAGAGACTTAAATTGTTCTCGTAACTTATCATACTTATCATGTTTGATTAAAAAAATTTTTTAATAAATAAGGACCAACATAATACATTGAACTAAAATAATCCTTTGGGCATTATATGGAAATATGTCAAGATAATGAAAAAAGTAACTGAAATGCAAGTCTTAAATTTATAACTGGGAGTGACATATATTTACCAAAACTTTTTAGGTTTATATAGAAATTATTGGGTTTTCTTACTCCATTAATTTTGGTTTAAAAAGTTTTTCTTTAAATATTTGTAGCTTCCTTTTTCGTTCGCTTTCAATAGTTTTCCTCGCGTAATTTTCATTCACGCGGTAAGAATTATTAAAAATAAAAATAAAATCGGTCCTCAAAAAAATATTCCGAAGAATACGGTGTCTGATTTAGCATCCAAAGGTATTCGCATAGTTATTATACACTTCATTTAGAATATAAGTTACATAATGAAAAATAAATTGAATCATTTTAACTCCTACCTTAGGTTTCCAATTGGCGGTTTAGCATATGGTATTCCAAAGAACGCTGCATACTTTCTTCCATTTCTGGATTCCTCGATTGTACCGTTTAGTACACCTTGGGATAATTCCACCAAAGGTTCTGCATTTATAAAAAAAATGCACAACAGTTGCAATAAAAATAAATTAAATTGATTGAGCATCATAGACTTACAAACCTTTAATTAAGAGCTAAATGAGAAACAAATTCGTTCTTATAAGTAACAAGATATCTTGTAATCTTTGTCAAATATTTAGATTAAGAATGTTGTCATCGCAATAAAAAAGACTAATTTTGTGAAGTGTGCGATTCCTAAAGTATAATCAATTCGTGAATACTGTTATGTAATTTGAGGACATACGTTTCCAAACGAATCTGCTAACCGTATTTCATTCCAATATGCGGCTAGTAGAGGATTTTTGAACCTAAATTCAGATTATAAAATGTTTATATTTTTTTAATATATAAATAACTACTATAAATTCAAAGAAGAAATGCAAGAAAAATGCAGGAAAAAATGAAGGAAATTAATTTTTCATTATAAGCATTTTCTTTCCATAAAGTAATTCTATCCAAGAATTCGTTAATGCTTTCCACGAATGGAAACCTGCGAGCAACCCCGTGCACATGCGCAGCGCTGTTTGTGCTGTCACGTGTTATACCCACTCCCCTATGTTATATTTTGACCATTTTGACATCTCGATGTATATGTAAGTTATGTTCGTTTTGTTTTTATTTTGTTGGGTGTATATCACGTTGCTTAATTGTTACTGAATTAAAAACGAGAAGGAAAATGGCTTTAAAAAATACCTAAAGGATCTAGAAAGTGTAAGTATTACAATGACATGGTAACCGCTAGTGCGCACGCGCACGGGGTTGCTCACGGGTTTCCATTCGTGGCAAACATTAACGCATTCTTGGACATTGCTCGTCCCACTCCCCACTTACATGGATACTACTCCTTACTGTCCCTTCGTGTTTTGTACATTATATGGTTTCCAGAGACCGTTTTCACGAAGTTCCTCAGACAGCGGAGAATGAGAATGCAGCTATGTTTATATATAGTTTCACACTTAAAGTATTCTCATTTTGAAAGAAAATCTTATTGTGAGTGCATAACAAATGAGCTGCAATGAAAATGATACCGCTGTTTTCTTGTGTTTTCTATATTATATAATTTTTTTTTAATTCACGAAAATCTTTTATCGGTGTACCTACACAGTACATACTTAGAAAGAGAATACGAAGGCGCACGAATTTTTTCAAAATTCTGTATTACCTAATATTTATATTACCGAAAGTAATTTAAAGAAACAAAAATTTGCCCTAATTTGTATTTTCACGAATTATCGTTTGATATAATTTTTCTTTTTCTGAATTACTCTTTGTCCTAATATTAATGATTACGAATGACCATCAGGCATAATTTTTATTTTTATGAATTTTTATTGGGCATAATTTTTATTTTTCCTAATTATCATTTGCCCATAATACCATAATAAGATGCCAATTCGGAAAAATGAAAATGATGATAAATGGAAATTTGGCAAAATAAACAGTAAGTTTAATGGTAATTCAGAATTAAACATCAGGGAAAACAGTAATTCGGAAAAATAATAATTATTTTAATATGATGATTGAAAAAAATAGAAATCAAAGCAAATCGTGATTTGTGAAGATGTCTTTCGGTAAAATAAACAGTAGTGATAGTAGAATTTGCGTAATATTCATATGCTGAAATATTGTCCAGAAATCTACCATTATTTTACTGACTTTTAAGGCTGCTGCTATGAGATTTAGTTCAGATACCTAAAAGAAAAATATCAGAGAATATGAATAGATATATTAGTGCTTCTCTATAATTAGCGGCAATATTTTCATTATTATTTTCGGAATAAGGATTGAATACGCTCCGATAACCAAAATTATAAAAGTAACTTGAATTCTAAGATTTTTGCTTTACTTTTTCAAGCATCCTTAATTTCCGGTAGAGGAAGAAACCATTTCTGAGAAATTTTGTGAGGATTGCCAAGAACTGCATAAAAATTAATTCATTATATACGCCAATCCTCCCCTAGGGGCTGTAAAACCTAGTAGTAGGTAGGGAGCCTTAAGCTTACGGGACGGGTGGGGTGAAACTGAAATGAAAGGATCCCTATGAACGGACTCTCCTGGTATGTATGATTGTAGCATGGTGGTAGGGTGAAAGAGCCTAGCTAACACGGGCCTTCTGGATACCATGGTCGAGGTCCCGCCCGGACCTATATCCAGTTTTGTATTCGGGACGGGAATGACCTACGGCCTGCATAGCGTAGAGTGATAGTGCCCGTAGCCCTTTGGCACCTAGAGGCACGAAGGTGTTCTCTCAACCTCTCAGGTACACCGGACGAACTTCCTGAGTAATCAGTTTTTCCTCGGCAAGCGGGGCTCTGCAGGGGCGGACCTTTTATTTCCGTAGTTGCTCGTGGGATCAACATGCATCACACAAATGAAAAATAAAAAACTTGGAGAAAGAAGGAGGAAGGAAGGTGGCAGAGGGGGATAGGGGTTGGGCCCTAATTTGTCTAAAATAACCCTTTCATCCCAATCTGTCCCTCCAGCAAGCCGAACTCAGGCGGGGGCTGCACCCCCAGCTCTTCCATGAGCTGAGTGATTCACGGTCCCTCTGAATGAGGCTATGGAAACAGGAGCGGCTAATGAGCATACTCCCTTCCAAATAAAAGACAGATGCCCAGAGAACTCACCCCCTAACGGTGATGTTGGCGGACAAGAGCTACCCGCAGGTGCTGCTCGCTGTGGAGCAGATTGAGCTCTCCAGGGAGGCCACATGGAGGGTACTCGAAAGAGTGTCCCTAGATCAATAGCCAAAATTCGCGACCTCCTTTTGTAGGAGAGGCGTCTTCGTATTTGTCTCAGCCGACCCAGCTAGCCGCTGGGTCGGCTGAGACAAATACACAAAGACACGCTACGGCGTGGTTCCCAGGTGAGCTAGAAGTCCCATCTGTGGTCCTTCAGCGGTTGTAGGGATTTAACTCCTCATTAAGGACAGCGTTCTGGCGAATCGTCAGTACGATCGATCTCAGGGAGAAGACACAGCGGAAGGTTTAAAGCATCTCCTAGTTGTAAAAATTCATAATCCCCAGACGAGGACCTGTCCGTGCCTAGGACAGGTCAACTTTTGGGTTGCCGGCCAGGGACAGGAAGAGCCTGTCGGGACAGAGGAAGATCGGGGGCAGACCCAAATGACTGCTCCCGGACTAATCATTCCCCAAATCAACTTGCATCACAGCAAAAGCGCTTCCGCGGATCTGCACAGGGGCATGGCTGCGAGGCACAAAGGTATCTCAGTGGAGATAAGGGAGGGCTGGTTTTCGTTACAGGGATCCCAAGGCAGCAAAACCAAGGGCCTGCATACTCTCGAATGGATTCAACGTTGTCATGCTGCTAGAGCTGTGTTCAAGAAATCTGATGATGACAGCCACAGACCTTAGAGGAATTAGAAAGCTAGTCATGGGATCGGCCTACTTTCCATATGAAATCGATACCAACCCACCGGAGGAGGTACGTATACTGCTGGAATACTGCAAGGTAAGGGGTCTTTCTCTTCTGCTGGGGAGCGATGCAAACTCCCACCATACTTTCTGGGGTAGCACGGATATCAAATCAAGAGGTAATAATTAGGGATGTTGAGTTTATGATTCTTGCAGAATTGCATAATTTTCTGAAAACACCATTAATTGTGTAAAAGCCCATTAAACTTCAGAAAAGGGTCCAATAGTCCTGCATAATTCCATCATTTTCAGTCACATAAACTATGCATAATAGCTCCAATTTTGGCAGCATAATTTTGGCTTATTAAACATCATAAACTCAACATCCCTAGTAATGATGTATTGGAATATTTGATTACTACTGATTTATATATTCTCAACACGGGGAGTACCCCGACGTTTCATAACTCGGTCAGGAAGGAAGTCATCGATATCACTATATGTACCGGTAGTTACAGATACAATCCCAGTAAAAAAAGTTGAATAGATATAACGCGAAAACGAATTCAGGTTAGGTTTGGTCTATTCAATTTTCTGCCATTATCGAATTGGACCTTTAAATTCAATTCTGCAATGCATGAGCCTCTATTCGGCCGAGTTTATTTAAATGAAATGAAGAAAAATTAAAAGTTTTTCAGGTCAGCAATGAGTATAATTATGAAAAATAAAGTTGCTCAAATACATTCGTACGGTTTGGGCAAGCGATACCAAATATTTAACTGAACGGAGTGATATTAACCAAACTTTGACTCCAATTCGGCCATACACATAATTTGATAGACTCAATTTTGCAAGGTGTAGGGCGATGGATGGGATGAGTAACTGGTAACTTCATTGCTGACAGTTGATAACCCACCGCCTTCATCGCCCTGTACCTTGCAGAATTGAGTCTGTCAAATCATGTGTATTGCCTAATTGGAGTCACAGTTTGGGTAATATCACCCCGTTCATTTAAATAATTAATATCGCTCGCCCAAACCGCACGAATGTATTTCGGCAACCCTATTTTTCATAATTATACTAACTTGTACCCTAAAAAACTTATAATGTCCCTTCATTTCATCAAATAAACTCGACCGAATGGAGGCTAATGCATTGCAGAATGGAATTTAAAGGTCCAATTCGATAATGGCAGCAAATCGAAAAGACCAAACCTAATCTAAATTCGTTTTCGCGTTATATCTATTCAACTTTTTTTACTGGGATGTCAAGCAGTGAAGAGTCTTAGAATCCATTGTACCAGCGGGCCCTAAGTGGGCCGGAAATCCATGAAGAACGGACTAGGACCAGTATTTCACGGAACTAAGGAGTGCACTCTCGGAGGTTCCCAGCTGAATTAGAGACGTTGACACCCTGGAGATGGCAGCCAATATTTTTACGGAGACCATTCAAACTACTTACTTAAGTAATTGTCGACCCACAAGAGTTTGGAAGGCTAAGGTGACACACTGGTAGAACGGGAAACTCGAAGAGTTTAGCAGCGAAACCAGAGAGGGGTTTGGACGTGCTAGTATTGGCAAAGCGGATGAACTATGGGCCTCATTTACGACGATGAGGGACGAATACAGGGGTGCAATACGTAAGGGGAAGCAAGAAAGCTGGACCAACTTTTGCACAGACATTGAGAAAGGAGCAGAGGCGGCTATGCTGGACAAGCTGCTCTCTCGATAATCAGATGCTACCCTTCGCCGTCTGTGGCTCAACTGGGCACGAAACGGCGGCTAGCAAACGAGATTGTTACTCCCTCCAAGATCAGATGGGCCCTGAAGACTTTCAGTTCTTGCAAGTCTCCTGCTCCCAGTCTTCTTACAGAAAGCTGGAGAGACCTTCACGGGGCCGCTTGTGAGACTTGCTACGGCTATTCTGACACTGCGATGTGTCCCGACGGAGAGACTTGTGGATAGATATATCCACGACGAGGTCTTATCAAGCAGACCACTTCACAAGGAGCAACGCCTATAGGGCTAGTCACTCGACCGAGACGGTCGTAAGATCATTAGTAAACCTAATCGAAGGACCATGATTGCACATGGTTTGCCAACTGCAGGCACTCGTGAAATCGACCTTGCAGATTTTGGCCAAAAGGAACCTAACAACGATCAAATACCTCTTTATGTGGAACTGTTGACTCAGGATGTCCGCATGGAGTTGTTTCATCGCCCCTGCTATGGTGCTTGGTAGTGAATAAACTGCTTCATACACCTACGAGTCAGGGCCACCACGTTGTAGGCTATGCGGATGATATACTGGTCAACGTGCGCGGCCGGCATCTGAATGCGTTCCTCGGGGTCATGCAGCAAGCACTGAGGATAGTAGATTCCTGGTGAAAGAAAACTGGATTATCGTTCATACCAGATGACCCGGACGCGTTTGTATTCACCAGACGGTAAAAGTGGGGAACCACGAGTACGCTGAACTTGGCAAGCCAACAACTGGAAGTCAAATAATGAGCTAAATATCTAGGAGTGATCCTAGATAAAAACCTGTTATTGAATGAGCGCCTGAAAAACAATGCGAAGGCTAGTAGCGATCCTATGGCTCTGTAGGAGAGCCATGGAGAAAAGTTGAGGCTTGAAACCAGAGACATTTATGAGCATCTATACAGTGATTGTGTGACGCAGGCTAACCTTAACGGTGGTAGTCTGGTGAAACAGGATCGAACAGTCTACTGTGAAGTCTCGACTGGAAAAAATCAGGGGACTGGTTCTAAGATGCGTCACTGGTGCCGCGAAGTCAACAACCCCTATGGAATTGGGACACTAACAGAGTTAGGGCCCCTTCAGTTCGTTATAAATTATGTGGCTGCGAAGGCGGCCGGAACATTGAATATTGTAAACGGCGGAAGGATATTGACGGCAGTGCGGATTCCAAACGACATCGCGAGCAGGCCGATCACGTGGCACGATACTTTAAGGACATAATTCAGGATAATTTAAAAAATTTAGGAATAATTCTTCATGGTGAATTTTTTTTGTCTATGAGCTTGTCTTGGCCTTCAATCTACATGGGACGATGAGAGATTTTGTAACTCTGAAGTGCACACACAGAACTGGGATTCGCGTGTTTTCGTTTTCAAATCTAAGAATCGATATTCCTATTTGAATCTGGTTCCCGCCTTTCCGTTTTGCTGTTTCCAATAGTCCTGGGACCTGGCTGCAAATCTTGGATGCCTGTAAAGCCAGAGATAAAGACGCTTATTTCCCTAGGCTTTTGGAACGAACTTCGGGTGGCGTCCCATCGCACAGTTATTACTAGGCGTAAAACGCAAAACGTAAATTCACTAGATATTTCATCCAGTGAAAGAGTTTCTGTAGATCACTAGGAGAATGTAATTCGCTGACATGTCTAGAGATTTGACATGAAGTCTTTTCAGATTCTCTGATAGGGCCCTCGATGCTACGGCACTGGACGAGAAGCCAGCCTACTCAGCGATGCATTAGAGATTTCTTTCAGATTTCGACAGATGACGCAACCTAATGGAACTAAGGGGCGGAGGGTGTGGCTCTCCTGTTGTTTGTCACGGTTGACATTTCGCTTTATTTATTTACTGTTTTTCGAATAATAATGAGGTTACAAGCATTTAAAAACACAGTACTAGTAACTTGACGTTGTCAAGCTTACTTGCTTCACAGGTAGCTGTCATGAAAACTAATTTGTTAAATTCATCATGACTTTATATGTATTTTTATGCACAGCCATACTAGATTTGGCCAATTTTATGCTTTTCAAGCGCCTTCTAATGCGTTAATGGAAAATGTTATTTTTAATTTATTTTAGGTTACGCTTGACCAGTGATCCCAACTTTGGCATGTTGAGCTACTGCGCTTCCCCGGCGCAGCGGCTCTCATTGGGCGCTGTTGGCGCGCGATTTATTTCAGCTATAATTAACTATTATTAAAATTAAAGTAGATAATTATTATAAATCGCAAACTAATATGAGAAATTACGTAGTTTGTGATGTAAGGTTAGAAAAAAATACTAATACGTATATTTTGTTAATAATAGCATATTTTATTTGAATTCAAAAGATAAATGTATACTTCATTAACAAAGGGTTTTGAAGAAGAAAAATGTTTATTTAACAATTTAAAAATACTTATTAATGATATTTTTGAAATTTTTCATATATTTTTTTAACCTTGATATATTTATATAACCTATAAATGCATTTATGAACTTGAATGTGTTGTAAGTTTTTACTTGAATACACACATTTTATCTTGAGTACATTGTGCAATTTATAATGGTTGATTATTCCCGGTTTGAATCGCGCGCCGACAGCGACCAATGAGGGCCGCTGTGCCGGGCAAGCGCAGTAGCTCAAGATGCCAAAGTTGGGATCACTGCGCTTGACATCTACAATCGGCTTTGAAAGGGATCAAAATCAATATATTTTTGCTGCCTAATCGGAAATTCAAAACAGGACAGAAACAACATTTCCAGGTATTGAAATTTGTAATGCCTTTGAATGCAAGCCTTCTTACCGGAAACAATATGTATTATATTTTGTTGAGTACTTAAATCAAGATTCGCGGCAGCGAATCGTTGCCGTGTGAAAAAAGCTACCAAGAATGCTGATTTGGAATAATCATGACTTTTGGAACTTTCGTGGATTGTCGATGCAATTCTCAACCGATCTCAATCAAACTTGGCAGCTTACTGACGAGTCATTCAAAATTAAGTTTAGGCATGATTTTATGTTCATACCTTGAAAACTGTGAGATTGAAACAAACGAAAAAACACGACAACTACCAATTTTCGACCCCTGGCCACCTCTACATCCTAATCTATGGAACCGCTTCGTACCAAATTTTAAAGGGAAGTCACTAGCAATGGACAAGATATCAAAAACTGTTGAAACGTGTATAGAGAATATGTAGTAATATGTGCAGAGTGGAGCACAGGTGAAAAATTGAATTTTTGCATTGTTTATTCAAGAGAATAAAATAATTTTGTATGAAATCTTATAGAAAATGAAGTATCGGTTAAGCTTGGTGAACCTAGCCACTCTTTCGATTTCTAATTGAAATTGAAAAATCCAGTCGCTGCACACTGTGATTATAATATTGTGAAAATATAAGTGTTAAACTATAAAGAAAAATTGTCAAAAAATCAGTTGTTTATTATGAAGCGCCCTACAGAAAATGTTAAATAAATTTTAAAAAGCCATATATTAGACATTATGAAACATGGTGGGATTGAATGTTATAAGCAAAATGATTTTAATGAAAAATTGCTGGATATGGGAGATTGATGTTATAATATAATCCCACCAAGTTGTATTATGTCCAACCAAGCACTAATATCAATGTATCGACAGACAGTAATGCATTCATCGGCCGTTAAAGTGATTCTCAGGCTGTCCGTACCTTACCGACATCCTGTGTGTCGCCCCAGTGCGTATTGCACGCGCGCGCTGGTATTCCCTATTTCTAAAAGTATCGCGTTGAGATTTCCTGCGCTGTTTCAAGTTACCTGCGATTTATTAATTTAAATTTCCCACGCTACAACTCATTAATTGGCAAATCGATTATAATCATAGAAAAATTAAGTAAAGGAAACAAAAAAATCTTACATAGTAACTTAAACTCATTAAGAAATAATAAAAGCAATGGTTAAACGTTAAAATTTGATTCATTTATTTCTATAATTTTTGACAATTCATTTAACATTTTTGAATTCGACATTATTATATTGTTCACGCATATATTGCAATTGTAGCTTCTCCGTAGAAGCAGCTTCTTGCATACTTTCCAGAGTTTCAGGATCTTCTAGAACTTTCACAAGCCTCGCAGGTAGGAGAGTATTGAAAGTACCTTCCGGCTCGACAACGGTCCTGGTCCCATATTTGGTTTGCACCTTCTGGATCCTCGTCACTGCATACCTCTTCTTTGGAGTCAGGTCTGTCAGCGGCCTCGTTGGTAG
>JAABKJ010001406.1:0-30717 GCA_011634705.1 Andricus grossulariae | reverse complement strand
TGCACACGATTGAAACCCGAAAAAGCTTTAAATTTAAATTTATCATCATGAATCATCGTGAAAGTATTAAATCTACTTATGGATTACTCAATATGTATCAAGCGAATCTAATGCCTAACACATTTGGTAGGATTCTCGATTTTGTCCTTAAATCACTAGATACTACATGAATCTGTATATCAGATAATCCACTGTTAATCTGTGAAGAATATCATCCTTCACTGGAAATGACATTTTCCCTTGAAGTTAGTGAACTTGGAAACAAACAAAGTGACTATCTAGATTTTAAAGATAACTGAACTAATGAAACTACGCGGCGATCTCTTTGTTCCTCGCAGCTGTGGACTGGAATCAGGCATTTGAGACTTCTTGTGTTAATGAGCATGTATTTCTTTTTTACTCAGTATTGTACGATGAAGTGGGCAGGAACGCACTTTGACGTAAGGTTCGAAATAACAGATAAACAGTATGTTTTATACGAGAACTAGTTCAACTGATTGCGGAAAAAAGATAAGCTATTTATCGAAATAAAGTTTTAGGTCTTCAATCGGAATATGATAAGCAAACAGATTCTGTAAGGGGTATAGCGGAGCTTTTTTCTGACGATTTTGCTGTTGTATTTGCAAATACTGATCTCCCTTAATATAAGACTAATAAAAGAACATCTTTAGATGTGGATAGTATGGACACTAAATTATTAGAAGTATTTGACTAAATCTGTTTAATTGATTGTAATAAAGAACCCGTTCCTTATGAAATATCTCCAATATTCTTGAAGAATAAGAATGATAAATTCTATCCACAAGAGTCTTTCCGCAGCAAGGGAAATGTAGCCATATTGCTTCTATCTATGAAGCGGATGATAAAGCCGATATTCAAAACTACAGGCCAGTTAGTGTTATTGAAACAATTGTCAAGATATTTCATAGCATAGTTAGAGACAACATATCTGTCTGGAGTGTGAATAATTTGTTGGGTGAACAGCATGGCTTTATTTCCGGTAGGAAATCATGTTCTACCTTAACTATTCATACCCAATTTATCATCCAGGCACTAGACAGGAAATAACAAGTTGATGCGATTCATACAGATTTTTCGAAAGGTTACGATAAAGTTGATCAACTGAGATAATTGCAAAAGCTCCAAGCTTTTGGATTTCGTGGAAAGATACTAGAGTGGTTTAATAGTTAGCTCTATCTTTTTTAATATATTTGTTGACGATATACTAGGTTTGTTTCAATTCATTAAGGTTGTAGAATATGCTAATGATTTAAAACATTATAAGATTATTAATTCACTGAAAGATGCAGAAAATGTACAAAGCGACCTCAATACCTTACAATTGTGGTGCTTGGATAATGGTATGACCTTGAATATAGAAAAATGTAAAGTACTTAAATTCTCACAAGCATTGTATCCAATTTATTATCGTCATAAGGTTGATGGGATAGAACTTAAAAAAGTCCATGATATGCATGACATTGGAATAATCATAGACGATGAGATTTTTTTGGCCTATTCTAATATATTGTTCTCCGGTATGGTCTGCACATCACGTATTCCATATTGAAAGATTAGACATATTTCAACTCCTATTCTTACACAAAATTGCAAACTAATGTATCACATGTAAGGAACTGCTTGAGAGCAGTAATTTATAAGCACCTGGAAGATCTGTACATTATAAATCTATTTACATTGAAAAATCTAAGACAAATTATCACGTTAATGCACCTAGACTAGTATACTGTTACTTTCATTGGTCTATTGTCCGTTATTTGATATAAATACATTTTCAACCAAATAGTTAAATTTTTAAACTTGAAAATATCAACTTTGAACGAAAAATGGAATAGTTAAATTTTTAATAAAAAAATCATTTTTGAATAAAAAAAAACTTTCAACAAAAAAATTGCAATTGTACCTATTAATATAATATAATAAAAATACTTGTAATACTTAATTTTCTTACGGAATTTTATTTTCATTTTTAAATTCTCGTCCACCCTTTCTAAATAAAAATGAGGTCCGATAGATCGTTTCCTTTCGCATAATTAAATATTTTTTTAATGTTAATATCTATTTGTAGACAGTATTTTTCTTATTTCCAACTACAGAATATCATTCATAAGTACGTTTATCTAATGTGGTAAAATTTCTAATGTTGTATCTACAAAAATTGTATAATTTATTATTGTATTGAAAAGTGAAATGTTGTAGCCATGTGTCCATGAATAGAAGTTTTCAGAAAAGTTATATTCATATGCTTTTCGCATTTAGGATTTATTTAAATAAAATTTTTAATTTGTCAAGAACCGTAGAGAAACCATTCGAATAAAATTCAAGTTATTTCCTAAAATTCTTTAGAAATGAGTTGAAATACCTTAGAATCCGTTGAAATCGGTCGAAATCATAAGATCGTTCATTTATCTCATTTCGATTTCGTGAAATCTTTCATTTATTGGAAATTTTTTAAGTCTTGTGGAGTCCTGTAAAAATTCCTCAAAATCTATGGACTCTTGAGAAATCGTGAGCAGTAATTTGAAATCCTGCGTTTAATAAATATAAAAATCATTCGTTTTCAGTTTCTATATTTTTTACATTGATTCTTCCAATACTTCAACATTATTTATTTGAGTTTCTTATAATTATTTTTCTAGAATTGCAAACAAATTATTAGTATAAATCCATTTCAGAAAAATCATGATAGACCTTTAGGTACTTTATTTCTTATAATATTTTATCGTAAGGGGAAACCTTTTCGAAATTTAGAATGTAATAAAAAAATAACGACTTTCATAATTAGTTTTACTGAAAGAAACGTGAATAGTTACGAATTCGTTATTTGATTACAATAGTAACTTGTTTGCTATTATCTTTACCAAAAAATGTAGCTGTTTCAAAGAAAATAATTTTAGTTATTAATTTTTATAATTCATTTTAATATGACATATTTCTTAGTGATAATTAAAACATTTCAAGGGCATTACAAATTTTTGTAGAAGATAATTCATGTAAATAAATTATCAACGACTAAACCTATTTAAAAAGCTTCATTTACTGAATGCAGTTGGTAGGGGGATCAGAGCTGATTTTTGCAATGTAAAAAAACTGATTTAAAAAAAGAAGACAAAGTGGGACATAGTGTTTGAAAAATGAGAAAAAACTAAAAACAAAATGTTAGTCCTACCTTCTCCTCTTACTTAAAATCTTTCGAAATCATATTTTGAATTATACAATAAAAATTTTTTTCACATTGCTATTTTAAAAGCGTGATAAGAAAAAATGAGGGTAACAATAAACTGTATACATTTCACAATCAGTATAAGAAGACAAATATAAAAACAATCTTCACGTATTTTGAAATTCAAAATTTATATTTTATTATTTTCCGTTACTTCAAATTTTTAAAATAGAATAATGATTACTTTAAGGCACGATAATTCACTCGTCTTTTTATAACAAAAAATTCAGCTTATCACGTACAGAAATATTTTTTGCTCAGTAAAAATGTTAATGAAAATTATTAGATTTCATTCAGAGAATATTTTTTTTCTATTAAGAAACAAAAAAAATTTATAGTTTCAAAACTCGGGAGAAGTCAAAAACTCTATAGGTGAAGGGCAAAATGTCTATTAATTTTTGAAAATGTATTTTATAGAAACGCCAAATTTTCACGTTTTCGAAAAATTGAATTCCTAAATTTAGCGCTGGGCTCAATCTTGACGCCAAAATGTCGAAAAGTTTTAAATAAAGGATTTGAAACAACACATGATATTGAAAAATTAAAAATATTTTTGTGAATATTAACAAAATTTATTAAAAAATTATAAATAACACTAGTTTACAAAAAATAAAAATAAATTTCTGCCCACCACATCTGAATATGATTTCTTTTATGTATTTTGGACTACTCAACACAAAAATCACACAAAAAAATTGTTATGGAAGCGTTTTCGAGATATCAAGGTTCGAAATTTTTTTTCCTTCAATCTTGAGAGTTGGTCGGACGTTTTTGAGTACATCTCGAGTTTTAATTGACTGATTTCCCTAAACGAACACTCAAATTGAAGGCAACTGAATCCTGTAAAACTTTCTCTTCTGAAGTTTTTAGATCGGCCCAGTAGTTCAGAGGCTAGCGATTTTAATAAGTTGGACAAGTTGTATTTTTTAGCAAAAAACGAGGTCAACCATTCACATATCGCCCTGGGAAGAATAGAAATCGCAAATATTAGCTAACTCATTTAAATCCCTAGAACCTGAAATACTGGGCCGATCTAAAAACTTTAGCGGAGAAAAATGTAAAGGATCCAGCAGCATTTTAATTGAGTACTTGTTTAGGGAAATCGGTCAATTAGAACTCGAGATGTATTCAAAAACGTCGGAACAACTCTGAATGTTGGAAAAGAAATTTGAACATTGATGCCTCGAAAACGCTTCCATAAAAATACTTTTGAATGTGATTTTCGTGTTTAGTAGGCCAAAATACATGGAAAAATCAACTTGAGATATAGTGGGCAAAATTGCTGTAAATAAGTGTAATTTGTTTACAGTTCGTAAATATATACACATTTGTTAAGTTTGGCAACTTTCTGTACCAAGTTTGACCCTATATTAGGATCTATATATTTTCTAGATCATTGTAATTTAATTAAATAATTGTGCAGGAAATATTAAAACTTAATAATTTTTCAGCGTTCGTTTCCAAGATAAATATGAAAAAAATTGAATAGGATTTGCCAATATGAGGATTGTAAATTTTAGTTTTCTCTAAAAAATACATAACAAGTACAATCTATACATATTTCTAAGATTGATTAAAGTGTTACCTTCATTTAAATGTTTTTATCCTTATTTTAAAAATCAGAAAGTTTCATTTTCTACTGAAAAATTAAGAAAAAAATCACAAAATGTGAAACAAGATTTACCTTCAAAAGTTATAAATTTATATTATATTAATAATTCTTTACATTAAAAGAGATTGAAACATATACATAACATTGTTCAGAAAATAAAAGGTTTACCGTAACAATTTGCAATTCCAATTCGCAATTCTGTAAATTTACTGCTGTCCATAGATTTTAACAACAAATTTGATACTGTGTCCTCGCTGACTCTTAAATTTCATTTTTACTTCACGCTGTCCAGGTCCACCGCCAATAACTGAAGCGTAAGCACCATTTCCATTTGTTTTCTGGTCCTCAGCAACAATTTGAGAAATAAATCCATCAACGTTGAAGGTTTTTTCGATGACGACTTTTCGCAACAATTCGGATTCTCTGTATATATTCTCTCGCAACAGAAGTTTGTCCCCAAAATATCTTGTTCCAACAGTTATGTTGTGAGATTGTGCACAGGAACTCATTGACAAGGCCACGATCAATGCCAAGATCAAAAGATACTTTTTCGATTCCATTGTATTTTTTTTTAAATTTAGTTGAATTTAAATTCTGATTCAAAGGTTCACTCAAAATTCTCAACAGCTTGTTTGCCCATACGGTTCAGAATATGAATAGATAGTTTAAAATGAAGTTAGTGTCTTTTATTGAAATAAGAGCGGAAACGAATTATCTACATCATATCCGCACATTTGAAATGACGTAGAAACAGTAATCATGCAGGAAATAACACAGCAGAAAGCTTGTTACTAAGTGGGAAAATTTTTGTCAATTATTAAATAAAAGTTTAAGAGAGAGAGAGAGAGAGAAATGTGTTCAGTTATTAGAAACACACTTTATTTGTCAAAACAATTTTTTAGGTTTGGTTTTGTTTCTTATTTGATTATAAATTAACTAAATTTGTCGTGTTGATTTGTAATTTGTATTAATTAGTTCAAGTCATTCAGAAGAAGAAACAATCTTTGCTGTTTTGCGAAAAGAAGTTTCCAGTCAAAAGTCACATTTGAAAAAGAAAGTACTGTCAACGAATTGAATCAACCATATGTATTTCTTATATTGCCTCATCAGTTTATTTCGTGGTGAGAATACCGATAGTTTGCGATAAAATGAAAAAATAAAAAAAAAATTAAATTAAAAGTCCGCTGCTGTGTCTAGTTGTTAGACTGGATCAAAAATAACAAATTCTGGAATTCGAAATCGCTAAAACGCGAAAAAGTAGCGTATTGGGATTTTGAAAAAGTATAATTAATTTTGAATAGACATGCTGCTTGGTTACCCAAGCTAAAAAAATGCAAAAAAAATTTTTTGTATGCAGGTTTTTTATATTTTCTTGATTCTCAAGTTTGACTACATACCTGAAGGTCAAAAAAGAATTTTCGATTTTTTGCGGATTTCAATTTATTATTCTATGAGAGATAATTCCTATTTAATTCTATCCTGTTTTTGGAAAAAATTCCTAACACCTCTGTAAATAGGAGTAGAATTTTTTCGTTCACTTGAAAACTTTCGAGTGACAAAAATGCCACGGGGAAAAAATTGCCAAGACCCAGAAATCGAAATTGGCAATACAGCGAATTTCAAAAAATTGTATTTTGGTATTTGATGAAATTATCTTTGTAACTTGTGGTTTAAAATATTTCTAAACATGTGTATGCTTTTTCAGCACAGAAATGCACTAGAAAATGAATCGGCGAAACCGAGAAATTGAAATTAGTAATATAGCGAATCTTATGAATTCTGATTTTGTTATTAATTATTACCTTTATAAATTGCAGCTAAAAATATTTTCGCGCTTAAGTGGGCTTCTTTAGGGTAGTAGTACGATAAAAAATGCTATTAAATATCATATCCAAAATTTTGAAAATTTACTGTAATTCCAGTTTCAATTTCTGGGTCTTGCCAGTTTTTCTCTACCGTATTGTTATGCTAAAAAGCCCACACATGCTCAGAGCAAATTTCCACCCACAAGTTAGGAAAATAATTTTATTGAATGAGAAAATCAAAATTTCTAAAAGTCGCTGCATTTCCAATTTTGATTGCTGAGTCATTGGCAATTTTTTTCAGTACATTTTGGAAACGGAAAAGTTTTCAAGTTTTCAAAAAAATTCTTTTTCTATTTACATAGGTGTTAAGAATTTTTTCTGCCTACAGGGGTAATTGAATAGAAATTATATTTTATGAAATAATTCACTGAAAGCTGCAAAAATTTGGGAAGAGTTTTTCGACTTTCAGTTATTTAAAAAAATTGAAACTAAAGAAAAATTAAAAACTCTCCAAACAAGGAATTCCTTTAACATTTTTTTTAGAACATGTAACGAAGCAGCATGTCCATCGATTTCAAGTTAATTATACGTAGACAATCTTGAATTTAATAAGAATCACGCTGATCTATTTTTTATGATGACGATGAAAGAACTCTATGATAAACATATAGAATATGACCATTTTTTCAATGGCTTTAATATTGTTTACAGTATCAAGAACGGTGCTTGTGTTGCAGATAATTCGCTGGTAATTCATTCATTCAAAAAATATTAATTTAAATGGGATGGAAAGGGGATTTTGGATTGTGAGAATAGTCTGAGGAGATGGCAAAGGCTATTTTACCTTGACCTTTTTATTATTTATTCATTATTGCATATTATTATTTATTTTTATTGTATTTCGAAGATACACAATTTTTACATTCTCATCTTAATCAGAAGGTATCAGTGTAATGCAAAATTTTACTTTGTCTATTTTAATCAAATCTCCACGTTTTAAAACCCTCTGAGTCAGAAAAAAAAAGATTTTTTGGAAGGTGTATGTCCGTCTGTGGTTTGTAGCCTGTAGTCTGTAGGCACGATAACTTTCGAAAAAATGATCAGATTGGATTTAACTTTAGTGCACGGTCTTAAGCCATCAAAAGGAAGGACGAGTTTTGTTAGCCAACTATTTCGAATGAAAATGCACAAATTTAGAGCATTTTCAAAATTTTTGAAAACATTTTTTTGGTATTCGAAAACTCTATGTACAATTTGTTATAGTACTTGAAATGTCGAACAGTTTATAACTTCGACCTTTTTCGATAAAAAGAAAATTATCAGAGTTATAGCATTTGCAAAATTAAGAAAAAAAACGAAAATGAAAATGTTAAGCCAAAGAACGCTCGACATGAGAAACAGTCAAGAAAAGAGAAATGTTGATTTTTAAGCTATATAAACTTTTCGTAGTTTTGGTATTATTCATAAAAAACAACAAATATAAAAAACAAATAAATTTTTGGATAAACGCCACAAGCTACAAAAAAAATAGAGAAACAAGAGTTCTTCACCAAAAAAGAGCTTCAAATTTGTGGTGAATAATTTTTTATAGGATATTTGTTTTTTTTCTCAATATGAAAAATGACATTACAAATAAGCAAATCGAATATTTGGAAGAATACACAAGGTACAATAAAATTCATAATAACAAAGTTGTTTTAAATTTGATCTTAAAATTTGCTTTCAACTTTTTTTTTACGAGAAGCGTGATAAGGATGTGTTCGTTAAAGCCGAAGGAGCTTTAACAAAAGACGATTCACAATCACTATATTTCAGTAGTCGATGCTTTGACCTCTAATTTTGAAAGTTCTATGCACAAATTTGTGGCGTACAATGACCAAGCGCGTAGTGCGAGATTAATATATTATTGAGCGCGAAGGGCGAGACCTGAAAAGTGCGCACCATAGGCGCGCTCAAACTTACGATGAGAATGTGTCCGCACAGCAGGCAGATTTTTTCTCTTACAAACTTTAGGAAAATGTACAAATCTCCAGATATCGTTACTTTATTTGGTCAGAGAGTGTTCCTAAATACATCAATCGAATAATCTTGTATGAATAAACCAATTTCGTACTCATAATATTTCTGTATTTCTTCAAATAAAAAAAAAATACATATGAACGAAAAATTAAACATTTCAAACATTCTTAAAAATGAAATTTTTGTACAAAGGTAGCTTTGAACGTTGTATCGAATTGTGTCAACTGAATACACACTCCTATTAACAATAAATATGGTTTATAGGACCTTGTATTACTCCCAGAACTACAGTCAAAGTTCTTAACAATTTCAAATTTATCAAATATATTTTTTCTCATTTTCAGGATATTTAATTAATAAGCCCTAACGTTTTTGAGTAAAAGAGGATGTATTTAATTCAAATCTACGCATACTTTTTTCATGAATGTAATCAAAAGTGCAAAAAAATTCATATTTTGAAAGTATTTTGAGAAAAATATATAATCGAAAGAAGATCTTTACTTTGTACTACAATTCCTCAAAATTCCACGAACTGAGCTAAACTCGTTTTTCAGTTATCACTAAAATATTATTGTTGACACGGACAATTTACAAGAATCTAATTTTTAGACGATGAATAATAATAATAATTATTATTAGTAATATTACAGCAATAATTAGGACGATTGAGGTGTTGTGAAAGGAATGGAGGGGAGGGTCGAAATAAAAAATATTGTATACGTCGATTTACCGGAGGTATTTTTAAAATGATCCTTTAAATTTTCACTCTAATACTAATATCATCCGTTAAAAAAATACTTTTTCATCCTTAACGGAAATCGTAATATTTTTGCATTTCACTTTTTGTGACATAAAAAAATAATCTTTGACGTGAATGAAGTAAGGATAAATAAATTAGGTGCGTAAATAATACTTTTGTTTCACGTATGCAGCAACAGTTTGTAAATACGGATCTTTGGTAGAGGTGATGTAACCTATTTTCAAGTTGCACAATACAATAACCTTCTTCCAGTTTCAAAACAATTATTTATTGTTACACCATCGCATTCTTTCCTAAAGCTTTTTCATTTGTCATTTTTTCATTCCTATAACCTTAATTTAATTAATTTATAGGTCCTTAATAAATTCGTAAATCTTCATTAAACAATCAGTTATTATTTCCACTATCGAACTATTAAATATTTTAATTAGTCAACAAAATTTTTTTTTCTGAGATGGCTCCCTCACAAATGGTTTCTTTTGTTGTTCAAATGACTCCTGAATTTGATGAAAATCAAAAATTAAATATTTAGTGAAATACATCACCCAGAATAATATAGTAATTTAACAATTATATTGATGTGCGTCGCAGGCACATTATTGCAAAAGAAGATGCTTATTTCATTGTAATTGCAGCTGTTAATGAATTATTTTACTCTGACATGCTTGGGCTGTATTACGTGGACTGCAATAAATTGTGCTGATTTTCAACCTGATTTTGAAAAATGTATATTCAGGTGTCTCGCAGGCCCATTTTTAAAATATGTATTTGAAATTCTCTTTAAATTCTGAAGAAATATGCGTTTATTTTCGCAATAATAGGAACAATTTAGAAAAGGTCTTATTTTCGAAAAAAATAAAGTCTTTTTTGTACCAACCTAGTACGTATGTACCATTACCTACGAAACCATTACTCGGGGGTGATTGCCGCCAGCTTCGCAAACTAATGTTCACTTCAGATTTAATTTGAAATATAGTTAGTATTAACGCTCTCAATAAGTAAATCAAAACTTCAATATACTAATTTACTATTGCAACAATAGTGTATGATGAAGATTGACCTCAAAAACAACGCTTTTCTATTCACGATAAATTGAATTTCCTGTGGCTTACTCAAGATCTATTAGAGTGATGAATAAAGAGCTATATGTTTTTCAAGACGCCTTACTACACATATACCTACATGAACAAATAAATTAGAAGGAACAAAATAATGGCAATCTCATTTTTGAAGATTTCAGTTTTATTACATTATAATAGAATCAGTTATCAGTACAAAGTTACTAGTGATTGTTATTTATTACATACTTTGATACAACACTTGACTTAGTTCAGTTTAACTTTATAAACAAACGATATTAGAATCAACGACCATACAAACGGATCATATAATGGAGTCCTTTATTCCTTTTACTTGTAATCCGCATTGTGACCTTATCGTAATTTAGACCATAGCTGATTACTTTCACATCAGCTCCAGTCCAGTCGATTGATAAATTCTCAGCAACAATCTGATGAATTATTTTCTGGTGTGTAGTATATATAGTATTCTCCCAATAAGTCCGCGAAAACGGTATGGTCCTGTTGAATACAAATGCTTGACCAATAAATCCATCCAATGGAATTTTTTCACCCTCTACGAAATTGCCTTGACTGAATATTGATGTTGATGATCGTGAAGTCTTCGGTGGTCGTGAAAACTTTGTTAATGGTGGAGATGTCGTTTGAACTGGAGATTCACCAGGATTAGAGCTAATATCTGCTGGATCAGTTCGGACAAGTGAAGACTGGATTCCATTGATCCATAATGCCGCGGTATGCATTAGAGCAAAGATTAGTTCACGCGACATCATTTCTTTACGTTTGTCAAAAAGGAATTACTTGCAACATATGTAAAATTGAAAGAATGAATCACCAAAATTCATCTGAAATTTATTTAGGACCGTTTTTCTAAATCAGAAAGAATATAAAATATTCTGATGGTTGTGTTAACCTTTTGTAGAAGCTATACTGGAGAATTTCCTAATCATGTTGTAAGCACAGTCAATATACGACTATATAGGACACTCGAGGTAAATATTATTGCCATTAAATTCCATTAAATTGAAAAATCAGATGATTGCATGTGACTATAGAAGCTCTTGCATTTTCTTATCAGAGTTTACGCAAAACTTCTTCAAGCAATATTAGTATTAAATAAAATGAGTCGATGTTATATCAACAAATTGTTATCAGGATACTGATACACGATTTTTCAGTTGATTGATTTCTGGAATAAGATTTAAAAAATTGTTTCTTTTCACGTAACTTGATAAACGTTTATTTTTTGGCCTACTGGCCATGAAAAATTGACTTCCTCACACTTCAATTTTTACAACATTTTCTTAAAATTAATCCTTAAAAACTAACATCCATCCACACACTATCTTTAAGACCGCTCGCTCTCATCACCTCGTCTTCCTCGCATCACGTTGCACGCATGTCCCTATTTTTTCGCCTTGTCTCGCATTGCCTAACTCTCCTTTCGTGGTCATTATCTAATACTTATCTACTATTTACTATATTTACAGCGAACTTATATCTACTTTCTCTCCTCTTTAAGAACTTCCCTTCTCCACTCCTCTTCCTCCTTCCTTCTCTTCTCGAACATCACACCCTACACCCCCTTGACCCATGTTACCACCCTTTTATCCCCCCATTCATGCATCAATACATACATGCTTATCCCACTACTTTCCACCACCTCACAATCTTCCAACCAGTGTTTCACCCTTGCAAACCTCTTTCGGCACAATTCACACACTCTATTCTCCCAAGGAAGCCAGAATCTCCTAAAACCCTCCATGCAACCACATATCATCCTCGCTATAAGTTCTTGACTTCCCTTCTTTCCTTTCTCATACAAATATTGCGCTCTCTCCCTTGAAATTATCCACCCATAGTTCCCTTTAAACCTTGATCCTCATATTCTCTCCTACCCTGCTGCCTTCTCCCTAGCTTTGCGGTTTTTCTTGAACACCCCTTATACACCTTCCTCTCCTCCTCGTGCATTCTTCACACTTCATCAATTTGCAGCCCACTCGTTTTGAAATACCTTTCTGTTTCAACCTCTATCTTCCCACCCTCTCTTCTGTTTTTCTTTCTCTTACCAGTACTCTCTAACCAGCGCACTTCCTCCCTCTTCCGAAAATTTCTCCTTATATTGACACTCCCGACTCCCTGTTATAATCCCAAAACTCCTTCTTTTCGTCTTTCTTCTAACAATATAATTAGGTGTATTTATTGCCAACGCAAATGTCCACTTTACATATCTCTCCTGAATCATACTCATTTCTTTACTTTGCTTCCACCCCACACCTCCACTACATACAATAGCACACTTATCATTAGCGATTTGAACAACTTCAACCTCCTTTCAAAATAATCTACGAACAACTTCTTTCCCAACCCCATACCTGCTTTATCACTACATTTGCCCTTCTAACTCTATCTTTTGTGTGCCCATCCACTCCTTCATCCCACCGAAACAAAAAGCCCATGTACTCAAACTCTTTCACCTTTTGCACCGCCTTTCCTTTCCACTTCTGAACACCTCTCTTCTTCCTTCCACCTCCTTTCCTGGACACCAAAACCTTGGAATTTTTCGCATTTAATACCAACATATTCTCATTCAGGTATCTTCTCAACCTATTCATCGTCTACGTTAAAGCCTCCTCGCTTTTTGCCAGAAATACTACACATATCATCTGCATACGCGAGTGAATACATTTAAGCTCCTCTTACCCCAACTTTTTCTACATCTCCAGCCTGTAGCTTACTTTCCATGTCCGTGTTGAAAATCGCAAAAAGCGTTGGGCTAAGTGGACACCCTTGCCTCAATCTCCTATCTGTCCAGAACCCCTCTGAAATCCCCCCCCCCCTATCTATCTTTCGTCTCTTCATATATCTTCCTTACCCTCTCAATCAAGCCTTCTTCGCTAATTATCTATCCACCACGTGCTGCATCTTTTGATGTAAGTAGAGCTCCTCAAAGTCTTTTTTTAAAAATCACATTTCATTTGAATACATTAATGTTAATTATTGTCTTTCTGTTTTCAAACTAATGCTCAACAGAGAAGTTCGTGAGTCCCTAAAATTAATCTAAACACTACAAAGTAGATTACTCAAATATCAAATTAGTGACACATATCATATGGTCCATTTTCATCAAGATACAAATTTTCAACATGAATCTCATAAATTAGTTTATTGTTTATACTTTGAACAGATGTATGGTAAATATTGAACGGCATCAGTATGACCTCGCGGTCTTATTGTATGCAAATTCAGTGTTCGCTAGTACCGCTGAATAGCCGAATACGCAAATAGCTGATAAGCCTTTTCTTGTTTTCGAAAGCAGCTTTTCATTATTTGTTATGATACCACAAGGTAACGTGACTTTTGCAAAATATACTCTGCGTCCGATATAAGAACAGATTCGGAGGTTGCTCTACACTGGCCTTGATCCTCAATTGGACCCCTCAAACGTGAACAATCATGACCATGTGAAACATTTTCTAGTATTACGCAATCTCCTGATGTGAGTACCCGCGCACTGCGCTTTTCTGCTACGCTGCTGGTGTTTTTAAGCCTGATTGATAAGCGTCTCTCGCCCCACGGATTGAGAAACTGCATGTGCCAGTAGTTCTAGGAATATCGTAAATTGGACGTCGTTATATTGGGCGTGGAGTGTAAGTATAAATTATTAGCGGAAAAAAAGTGTAACGCGTTACCTTAACATTACTTTTTCAGAAATTCTTCGATTTTTAGGGTTTCGTAGAAAATCCTTATCTTGTGATTCCTATTCAAATTCTAAATTTTGAACAAACAATCATTCAGGATTGAAGGGACAGGCACAGGGAAATAAAGGGATGAGGATACCCCTATGCTGGAGACTTTTCTTTTAGTCTAATTTTCTACAGGAATTGCTCACATTGAAGCTCTTAGCATGTAGGCTTCAAACAAAAAAGTAAAATTTGCTATGTTATAGTTTTCTCTTTTTTTTACATTAGAGCTTTAAAAAATAATGAGAAATATCGGGAAAATTGTTTTTTTTTTTAGATCTCATCAATGGAAGCTATTCTTTTTTATTTTGCTTTCTTCGGGGATTGCATTAAAAATGCTACTTATTGTTGGTTGATTCAAAGAACATTTTGAAAATTATAAAATCATTATTGATATTAATGGTAATATTAAGCATAATAATACTGAAGAGCCTTCAATTGCAAATATTCAAAATTGACGAATTTTAAATTCAAAGTCGTAATAACTTTTCCCAAGCTTGACTAGTCGTCCCAAATTTTTGGGATGACTAATTCATCCCATTTTTTAACTCGCCCAATTTTTTCAGGGTGACTAGGCGCTGCCTTCATAAGCATGCCTATTTATCCCAAAATTTTGCGTGAAATAGATTAGGTGTGTGAATAAGTATTTTTTTCACTTTGAAGCAGTAACTCATAAATCCGTATGTTGGCAGAAATGACGTAGGTTTTTCACAAGAGAGTAGAATACCACACATCTGTTTCGATGCAAAGAAATAATTTTCTTAGTTTGAATAATAAGATTAAACCAATCATTTCTTTGATTTAAAGAAGAAAGAAAATAGCATTATTCAAAATGAAACAAATTTTTACTTTTTTCTGAGGTACCTAGTTTTAATTTAAAAAATGTACAAAAATGTAAATGACCTACTTTGTGTAACTATAGTCCTTACCTTAGGTGGCTCAGTAGTAATCTCATTACCCTTTTTATATGTGGCCTATCCTCGAGTCTTATACAGTCAAGTAAGTTTCGACAAATTTTTCTTCTATGTAGAGTGTAGATACAAAAATCGACATTTCCGATTATTTTAATATTGATCGTAGAATTTTCTTGACCTACCATAATAAAATAATTCATATTTACATTTAATTTGGATTGAAATTTCGTTTACAAATCATTAAGAAATTTTCCAATTGATTTATAGAAACTCTTCCTTTATTATCTTAAAATTGTCTTATAATTGCCTGACTTTAACGAAAAAATTAAAATATTTTTACCAATTCTTAATAAAATAAGATAAACGGAATCATGCAAAAAACTAGATTTTCTATTAGAACCGATTTTTGGTTCCAAGTTAGCTGCAACAAAAAGGAACCCCTATTGCTGATAAGAATCTAAAAATGATAAATTATTCTGAAGGAACCCAAAGTATAAGTTCTGATAGAGACTTTATGAACCTCAAAAAGAGTTCTATTGGAGCCAATTTCAAAAGGTGGCCAACTTTTAAATGAGCCGCAACATTACTGAACCCACAGTATTTTCTGTGATACAATAATGTCACTCTATGGCAAACTTTGTTAACCATAAGTTTTATTTAGTTTTAAAAGTTTTATTACAATTGAATATTGTTAAATATTAGATTGACATTTAGATAATTTTAGACAAACAAATATAAATTGCACATTAACAACAGTTCATGCTGGAATTGGTCCACGACCATACAACTTCACGGTGTAATAGATCCCATGGTAAGGTTTACTGATGATCTTTATGGTGACAGCGTCGCGATTTTGACTAAAGCCCACTTCCTGGATACGTTCTTCAGACTCATAAACGCCTGTCACACTTTTAAGTTCAATCCGAGTTATTCTTTCTCCAGCGGGGCTCTTAATAGTCACCTTGTGACTATGCACACCCCTATTAAGAATTGCTAGATTGGGCACCGTCTTGGTAATATACACGAGGGGGGCTATAACTAGTTCGCCTGGAACTCTTTTTCCAAAACTGTATAAACCGAGAGAGCCTTTTGGAATTACTGGATCAATTCTGATAGATGTTAATGGAGTAATTCCGGAAGCTGAGGAAAGAATCACATTGATAACGAATTTTATAACTAAAATAAAAGCCAAGATTAGTTTAGACGTCGTCATTTTTCACATATGTTAGAATAACTGATTTTTAATAGTCTAAACTCTTTTATTAATTTGGAAGAAAATATACATTGCTGATGATTTATAAAATTTATTATCAAATTTTCCTTATTTGCTTATAATTAAGCTGTCAGTTGTAGTGTATATGCCAGGCGCGTAAAACTGGGGTTTTTATGCTCACCTTTGGTTCCATATTCGGCAACCACGGCTCGTCCACGACTGTGCCTCCGCACAATGGGGAAAAAGTATATTTTTTGTTACAAAACACGATTGCCTGAATTTGATAAAGCAACATGACTTGAAGATAATTCGATATTAACAATTTAGCAAAGAGGTTTGTTTGTGAGCAAGTCCTTTCTGATTTCATAGGTCATTTGTTTTATTAATATTGCCGCGACGGAAAAAATTTGTGTTCAAATAATTGATAATTATGATATGAACAAATTTGATTGAAGTCATTTCAGTTCTCAAACATTTAGAAAAAAATAGTTTGCAAGAATAATAAAATATTTGGTTCATGAAGATGAGATAATATCCTAGAGAAGCTGCCTACCGTAATGTATTGAACAATCATAAAATTTATTGTTTAGTCATGACTAATATTTAAACTCTCTTGTGTTAGCCAAGTAGAAGAGCTTACTTGAAAATAAGCTAATTTTTGATTTGTTTTGAACTATATTCATAACAATAATGAAATGTGTTCCTTAACCATTCCTAGTACTCAAAATATTTTGTGTTAGCCAAGTAGAAGTACTAAATTCTACATTTTTTAAGAAAATTTGTTTTATTATTTATGAAAGTTATCAAAATACATTTTGTTTTCGTCACGGTAATACTAACAGTCAAATGAATTATAAAATATACGCCGAATACAGAGCCGATGGTAAGCAGCAGGCGAGCTGACTTCTCCTGAAAACATCATTGAGTGACAGTGAACTTTTACTCGCTCTATTTTGTTTTTAAATGAGTAAAAATCCGATATAAAAAATGAGACGTATCCGAGGACGAATCTTTTTTCGTTTGGTCACATAGGCTTATCAATCTCTTTCCTTTCATATTTTGATCTCTAAAAAACCCTCCGATATAATAAATGTTCCTTAGAGTCAGCTGAAAAAATATAATTTAAAAAACACAGTTTTTCTAAACTAGACCCGTTCAATTTTTTCTTTCAGTTTTTATAAAAAATTTTCAAATTAAAAAAAAGTTATAGTGGTGCCGGAAAGTTTTAAACATTTTTTTATACAAAATTTTGGTTTAATTTATTCGATAGGTGAAAAAATTATAGATATTTTTTTTGTATACTGGTTATTTAAACTTAATAGGTTTTACGTACAACATGTTTTAAGATTTAAAAAATAAGTGGTAATCTTGTTGCATGTGAAAGCCATTTTTTATGATAACAAAAAATTCCGGTACCAGTAAAACTGTTTTAGAAAACTGGCAAATAATCCAGTGAGTTTCTATTACTAAGAGCGAAAAATTGAAGCGGGACAGATATAGGAAATGAAACTCCTAAACGCCTAAAACACCTGAAAATTTTTTTCTTGATTCCGGTTGGGTCTAGAATTGGTTATTGAAATCAGTGGTCCATTCAAAACATAGAATAATCAAAATTATCTATAATGTCCATTATTTTGTTTTTCCGACCCACCCTATTATGCCCCATTGAGTAACACGTATTTCCCATAAGAAAAAAAGACGTTTTTGTAAGTTTTATTCATAATCGTCAAGATAAGGCGTATCGAGTTGGACCTTCAACATTTATATTCGCAATTAGCCACAGAATACGAATCAAAATTTACTTTTAGAATTTTACCCCCATAAATCTGTTTTATAGCGTCCTAAAGGTCATTACCATTTATAACAATTTACGGAAACTGTTACCTTTTGTCCAATTTTCAATTAAAGTGAGATAATAATAATTGATACAATTCAACAAACATAATTCTTTAAACAATTTATTATTATTTATAACTATCTTCCCCTATATTATTGCTAGATAGTTTCGGGTTTCTCTATAATTTGTAACTTGTTGTCAACTTTTCATTTATTTGAATAACAATCAATGCAAGTTGAGGAAAACAATTTTTTATAAATTTATTATTGTTTGTTACTGAAAGGTGGCTGTACGGAACTAGAAAACCAACAAAATTGGAATTTTCTCCGAAAGTGAAAAAACATGCTATAAAATATAAATCACCACTTTAAGATAAAACAAAAGTACTCTCAAGCCTAATCAAGGCCAAAAAAGGTTGATGAGGAAACGTAATCCAGTTCTAAGAAAATAGATGTGGAAGTTGACAAACTCAAACTGACACGAACCACAAATTGGACTAGGCTCGGCAGGATCGCAGTTTTGCACACGATTGAAAACCGAAAAAGATGTAAATTTCAAATTCGAAGATTATTTCATATATCCGAAATTATTCCAGAAAAATATATATACAAAAATACATATATTGTTTAAATAAATATGTTTGTTAAATTTGATTAAATATTTGCTTCCTCTGATATAAGAGTTGAAAAACTCACACAAAATATCGACTTTCTACTTCTATTGTGGGAGAAAATTGGTATAACAATAATAAATTGTTTGAACAAATTATTTAGACATACATGTAATTATCTGCAAAACGTAACATTTTATGTATGAGAAACAATTTGTATAAAAAACGGCAAAAAAATAATATTTAGCGCCAATAGCTCGCGAAACCCAATTTTTCACGTTCGGGGGCTTTTTGGGACCATTTAAACAGACCCATAGAGATGAAACTCAAAAAGTCGTATTCTACCAGAATAGCAGGTGCTATTCCAAATTGCTGTGGATATCACTTCCACCCATCAAATTTTCCAATCAATTTTTTTTTAATGTCTATGTGTGCACTAATTATTGCCAATTTTTTATGTGTACAGTTTTTGATAAGAAATAATAATACAATATTTTACTTTTGATTTTTTTGAAATATCAAGGAAAATATTACATTTTTCCAGATATGGCTAACAGAAAACTTATATTAAATGTAAAAAAAATAGAACTACACATGATGGTAACTTTGCATTTTTTTTACTCTTTCGAAGTGGTATAAAAACTAGGTCGAAATTTATCCACTTACAAAAAATAATTGTGTGTTTGTTCCGTTCAAACTTTAGACATAAAAAAATTCGCAATAGTTTTTAATCCATAAAAAATTTTTCAAAATTTTTCAGAATTTAAAAACTTTTAAGAAACAAGACCATAACAGCTCCTTTTGCCCCCCGCTTATGGGGAATACGTGTTAAACTTCATGAGGATTGTAAAACACCTAAATGTAATTTTTTTCAAAAAAAAATTTATTTGTTGTTTTGTGAATTTAAAGAAATTAAAGAGGAGAGGATAAGCACAAAAATTTAACAAAAAAAGTTTGTAAACACAAAAACATCAACATTTTCCAATTATGTAAATATTTCGATCGTAGAAATTTCATAAGTTGCGAAACTCCTACAATAAAAAATGCGATGGCTCAGCAATAAATGTGTTTATACATCAAGTTTAACAATTTTGTACTTGAATGTTGACTTTAACAAAGACATAAACGCATTTTCACGAATGCTTCATAAAATAAGATAAAAGGAATGAAAAAATGTCACACTGTAAAAAACTTCGTTGAACATTAGATTTATTTACATTGTTGGCATGTTATTTGACTACAATGAAATATTATTAAGCAGCAGATTGACATTCAAATGCTCTAAAATAAACAAATAAAAATGGCACATTACCAACAATTCATGCTGGAGTTTGTCCAGATTAATTTTATGAACAAGTCAACTTAAGGACCGTACAATTTAGCCATGAAATCGATAGGATGGTACGGTTTACTGAAGATCGTCATGGTGATAGCATCGTGATTTGGTGTAAAACCAAGTACATTGATACGTTCTCCTGTAGAATGAAGACCTAGCACACTTTCAAGTTCAATTCGATTAATTCTTTCTCCAACAGGGCTCTTAATAGTCACCTTGAAACTATGCCGACCGTTTCTAGAATATCCTTGATCGGGCATCGGCTTGTATATGTGCACGGGGTGGGCTATAAGTCGTTCGCCTGGAAATTTTTCGCCAAACCTGTATTCACTGACAGTAGGATCTGGAACTGCTGGATCCACTCTGATAGATGTCAATAGTGTAATTGCGAATACTGATAATGGAATCACATTGATAACCAATTTTATAACTAATATGAAAGTCAAAATTTGTTTAGGCGACGCCATTTTTCACATATGTCAGTATCTAATCACTTGTGTTTATTCTAAGAATAACGGATTTTGAAATACAGTCTGACCTGTTTCGTTACTTTCGAAACAAGTATGAAAATCTGACAAGCGTTACAAGCTTTTATACAATCTATTATCAAATTTTCTTATCAGTTATTAATTAACCAGTGAATTTATGTGATTCGTGACTAAAAAAAGTCGAATATCATGATATATTTGAAAACATCATAAAATTCCTTTTACGAGAAGATTATACCTCACGAAGGATAAGGAATAGGATAGGAAAGGTAAGCATGGTTATAAAACAACAGATGAGGTGTTAAATCCTTCATGGTATTAATGAATGGGAATATGATATACATGAAAGTGTCAACAAGGGTCTACGATAGCTTCCAGAGAAGTGGCTTTCATTATACCATGATAAGGAGTGTAAATAATGTGAAAATTTGACATACTATGACGTTTTGAAACCTGCACAGGTTTTCTTATCAGGTTAGATAGTATTCATTAATGTTTAAGAAAATTAGTTTGACAAAATTAAACATTTGGCAAAAAATATATGTAATATAATAATAAAACTGTTAAGTGAAGCTTATGTAAAATCTCTATAATGTGGGGATTTTTATTTAATGAAATGTTAAATTTAAAAAGATTGTGGTCGGAGCAAAGCACTCCACTCCATTTCAGTTACGTGAGCACTAAAAAAACTGAATCAGACGGTATACGCAGTCTTGGATAAACTAGAGGCGCACGTATTGGGATTCTAATATTGGATTTAGGAAAATAAGCTAATATATCATTTATGATAATATGATATATAAAGACTACGTTAGTATAAGGTATATTTTTCTTAATTATAAGATCAATTTCAATATTTGCTATTAAGAAGTAGCTAGCATGAATAGTCAATAATTATCTTTTGTAATTCGTTCAAAAAATCTGAGGCTGTCATGAATTTGATGCTTTCAATTCCTTCCTTTTTGATAAAAACTATCTCGGAAGATGAATGTCGATAATAGCTAGATTCCTCTGATATTTCATTTTTTTCTTCTATCTTTATTTTGAGCGGAGGCCTTGTATGACCAACATATTTTGTACCACAAGAACAGGTCATGCTATATATTACATTACAACGGTCTAATAAACCAAGTTTGTCCTTTCCTAATTCAATTTCTTTATCAAATTGTGGCTCAGTTCTGAAAATAGTGTTGGTGTGATAATTTGTAAGAAGTCTATTATTATTATTCGATATTTCATCTGAAGATGGAATAGCTATGATTTATTATTTAATATTAGTAACCTCAACATTATTATCTGCATTAACATAGACTCTTTTAACCTACTATTAATAAGTTTTTCAACAGAGGTGTTAGGCTAGACATTATAAAATAGATAGTTCATGACTATATTCAAGTTGATGATCTTATTTGTAGAATCAGATAGGAGTATAGTTAGAATAACTAAGTCTATAAAAACACCAAACTTGGTTTGGACAGGGTGATCTGATTATAAAATATTTAAATCTGCCTGAATATATCTTTTTTCTTGCGGAACCAATTTGTAATAATACTACTGTTAAGAGTCTCGAATTAGTTCAATCTTTGACAAGCTTATGAAATTACTGTCTTTAGAATATAACGTATTAATTCTAGTTTATCACACGGAATAACTGAAAAGTTATCATCAACATATCAACGTTCATAAGCTAGAATTTTAAAATCAATTTTTAAGAAGGAATTAAATTCCAAACCTGCCATTACTACTTCAGATTTGAATTCTTATATTATCATAGTAGCCATCGCACTACTATGTTTTTTGTACTCTTTCAACTTTGTTAACCTATTTTGCTCAAACACCAATGATTACTATCTAATCTGATGAGGAAACTTGTAGGTATAGATTTGGAAACGTCAAAATATGTAAAATTTTCACATTATTCAAACTTGTTATGATGGCACAATAAAAAAAACTTGCCTGGAAGCTATTGCAGACCCTTGTCGCCACTTTCATCTATAAAACCAGATGAAATGCTTTGACACACTATTGAACAGGTCTTCTCGGGAAATTCCTTTTCAACTGAAAGAAATGTGTGATGTTTTCAGGCACCGCTGGACGCTTCTTTTTGAGAAATATTTTCCCAGGACAAGTATCCCCAGGAAATCATTTCCCGCATTCATATCTTATGTTTCTGGAAGGTTGGCGTGATTTTCTGAAAAAATGTCTCCAGCAAAGACCTGTACAATGTTGTCTTAAAGCATTTTATGTTTTTTTTAAGGTCGAAAGTAAATTGCTGTAATGTCTTGTTCCGGGAAGACCTTTCTAATGTTGTTTCGCAGCAAGTTCTATTTTTGGAAGGTGGAAATGGATTTCCTGACCGAGAAGTTGTGTCCCGAGAAAACATTCCCAATGTTGCCTTGAGGCAGCTTACGTTTTTTTTGGAAGTGAGAATTGATTTTCTGGGAATTTTCGCCCCGGAAAGACCTGTTCAGTGTTGCTTTGAAGCAGCTCATATTTTTTTGGAGGTAAGAAGTGATTTCCTGGTAACATCTGTTAAGTAGTGCCTCAAAGCATCGCATTTGGTTCAAATGTAGAAAGTGATTTCCCAGGAAGTATTATCCAATATTGCCAGCGCCCGAGTGTAAATTTATTTGTGAGGAAAGCGATGTCCAATAGTGCCTCAACCTGTGTCGCTGGGAGGAGAGAAGTCCAGAGAAGCCTTGCCCTTTGGGAAGAGATATCCCAGTTGGCCTTTGAAACGTAGAATTTATTTTCTGTTCCTGGGTAGAAATTCTCAAGATAGTATTGCCTTCAGGCAGTGATGTTCTCCCGGGATAGTCGGTAGAAAATAAATTATTCAAAAACATAAAAAAATGCACTGTCAAGTGAATTATATGAACTCCCATTTAATACAACGCTGCTGAAGACTGGTGACCTTCTCAGCATAACACACCAACCAACTACGACTCTCCCGGTATCCAGTTCTATCCTCACCTGGCCCCCATACTCATTAACCAAAGTTTGGCAGGATTGACGTTTTAACTAGATTATTCATCATGCGATTAATCAATACTTAACTCGGACATGATCCACCAAGAAAAAATGATAACGGGCACAGATTAGTTAGCTTATTCGTCGAAAAGGGCAATAAAGATATAGAGGGCGCATGGACTATGTTACGGGATATCATTGTTAAAACTGCGACCGAAGTGTGTGGTACGACGATTGTAGAAAGAAAGTCTGGTGATGCGTGGTGGAATTATGAAATTCAGGCAGCCCGACAAGAAAAAAAAGAAGCGTATCTAAGAAAATTGAATATCACAAGCCTTAGCGATGAGGAGAGGAATAGACTTGAAAATGATGACAGAAACAAAAAGAGAAAAGTTCAACGACTAATTAAGGAAAGCATGAAAAACAGCAAAGGTGAAATGCTATGTGATACAGACGGGATGATAGACTCTTCGAAAGACTCTTTTAAAGAATTACTAGGAGAAGAAATTATAGAGCACCAGAACTGCGATATAGAACATAATGCATTAGAAAACTCAATTGAGGAAGTCTGTCACTGAGGTTGGGGTATAATTAAGAAACTGAAAAATGGTAAGGCTGCTGGTGTAGACAGTGTTAGCGCTGAAATGTTCAAATACGGTGGCGAGTCCATATCTCGCAGGTTGTGCGAATTGATAAATTTATGTATCGAGATGGGAGAAGTCTCAGACAATTGGAAAAAAACAATCATCGTACCCATATAAAAGCAAGTGCAATAATTATAGAGGAATCAGCTCACCAAGTACCGTCAGTAAAATATACTCGAAAATACTTATTCGTGCGGTAATAAAAATAGCAGAATCAAATGTATGGGACGACCAAAGTGGGTGTATGCCAGGAAGACCATGTGCAGATCAAATATTTAGCTTAAGACAAATCACAGAAAAAAGTTTGAGAGTAGGAAGGAAAGTTTTTTGTGCATTTGTTGACCTAGAAAAAGCATTTGACAAGGTGAATAGGAGTAAGAATTTTCTAAAAGAATACGCAGGCAATGGATGGCTCTTACAAGCTATCAAAAATATATATACTGGTAGCAAAGCGAGTGTAAGGGTTGATGGAAAACTCAGTGACTGGTACGAAATTATCCAAGGTGTTAGACAAGGATGAACTATGACGAAAAAGGTGCGGATCTCAAAACACTAAGGGTACGTGGGTTAGCTTTCGCAGATGGTAAGGTTGTTATGGGAGAATCAATCGAATACTTGCAAAGAATGTTGAACAAACTCAATACAAGCATTAAGAGCATGGGCTTCAAAATTAACGCGAACAAAACAAAACTTATGGTGTTTGAAGGAAAGTATGAGAAAACAATATGCAACATTGTCTTAATACATGAGAAAATAGAACAAGTTGATAAGAACGTATTTTCGCGTAGCCTATTTTGTTTTCGCCTAAAGAATGTAGAAAAACACGGCAAACAAAATGAATTTCACGACTGAGAACTTTTAACTGCTCTATTTTTTCAAATGCGAGAAATATGAAAAATTAAATCGATGATAAATTTATTTTATCAGTAGCTAAAGCGTTTTGAAGACGGGGAGCATCCGGATGTTATTAAAAATGAGGAAAATTATATTTTGGTCAAACTATGTAAGATATAGAAGAATATTAAACAACAAAAGTCTCAATTTCGAAACAATCTACAAAGATTATTCAAACAATTTGTCAATACGTCGCGTAGTTTTTGTGTTATGTGTGAAAAATGTATGAAAACTACAAAATGAGAATATTTTTATCTCAGAATTTTCTTAAGATAAAAAACCACCTTAATAAATAAATGATGCCTCGCCATTAGATGTGTTAATACGTAAAAAATTTCACAATTTTGTATTAAAATGTTTGCGTTCACAAAGACATACCTAAAACAATTTTCACGAATTTTCAATCAAATAAGCTAAGAGTAATAAAAGCATGTCACTCTGTAACAAATTTGGTTGACAATTAGAGTTATCAAGAATTAATCAAACACGTCATATAATACACACCAAAATCCAGGGTATCAAAATCTTGCAAACAGTTGATAACTGAAATCATTACGTAATATATCGACGACCGCTTATGACAAATTCGTGTTGAACTTTATGTGATGGCTAACCAATTCTCAATAAAATAAAATGAAAGGAAGAAAAGAACGTCACTCTTCGGCAAACTTTGTTGAAACTTTGATTTATTTACATTGTTGGTATATTGTTTGTCTACAATGGTATATTATTAAGTATCAGATTGATATTCACATACTTTAAAATATGCAACTATAAATTGAACATCAACAACAGTTCATGCTGGACTTCGTCCAGATCAATTTGCTAAACAAATTTTATTTAATTACAGGTTGCAATCGGGGCTCATAACAGTCACCTCGTAAATAGCCTGACTGTGGATTGCAAATCTTAGATCAAGCATCGGTTTGCAGTGGAAGCCTATAAGTCTGTCGCTTGGAACAATTTCTCCGAAGCTGATTTCAACCAATGTGCGCTGTTGAACTGCTGGATCCACTCTGGTAGATGTTAAGGTTTATGGATTTTTGTAAGCTGATGATGAAACCACACTGATAATCGATTTTATAACTAATATAAAAGCCGACTTTAGTTTAGGCGACGCCATTTTTCACCTATCTTTAATTTAAATCAATAAGTTTATATTACGCAGAGAAGGTGCCAATTTCTTGTATATTGTTAAAAACGAAGTTTAAATAAATATAAATTGTTTGAAGAATTATAAATAAGTTATAACAATACCAGATATACCAGAATACTGTAAATTTTGTTAATGAACTTGCAAGAAAAACTACATTTTTCTGCCTTATTCCAGTCAAAAGTTACATTTGAACAATGAAAAGTTGTTCATACAATTAACAATAAATTAAATCGACGTCTCTGATTTTTTGGATTTTCTAATTGGTTTATTCCGTTGTGAGCGTACTAATAATCACAGCCACACAAAAAATGTATTTCTGGCCTCGGGGTCGAACCATGTTTATTATATGTTTCTGAGGTCGCGGAAACCGAATCAGAAGACCATTTTGCCCCATCACGTCTCGTTTTTGATATAACCTCAAAATGTATTCACAGCCAGGCAACAATAAAAAATAATTCTGGCCTGGTGGTCAGGCTTTTTTACTAAATGTTTTTGGAGTCACTGAAATCGAATCCGAAGTCCATTTCACCCCATCATGTCAGGTTTCTGACATAACCTTAAAAAAATATTATTATACAATCCCAATTAGCCCGTTATACGCCATATATTGAATCCCATAACCTTTTAAACCTACCTGTCATTTGTTATTCATAATTTATCATTTTTGAGATTATGTGCTTATTGGAATTTTAGGTTATAGGGTAAAAAGGTTACGGGGTCAAGGGGTGAATAGGCCGAATGATTATGGGAATATAAGTTCATCAGGTTCCATATATTAGGTATAACGGGCTAATTGGGCTTGGATTATAAGATTTTTCAAGGTTATGTCAAAAACCTGACATGCTGGGGTGAAACCTTCTTTGGATTCGGGTTCAGCGACCCCCAGGCCAGAATTACTTTTTATTTTTGTGTGACTGTAAAGACTCTTTGAGGTTATGTCAAAAACCTGACGTAATAGGGTAAAATGGACTTCGGTTTCAGCGACGCCAAAAACGAATCGTGCATTAAAATGTAGATAAAGTATTGTTCAAACAATTAAACTTTTCAATTTGACGACTAAAACTTATCTGTGGAAAAAACTACACAAATGTAATATTTATGACCAATATACGGCAAAAAAGTTTACCCAAATAAATTATTAATGGGAAATTGACAATCGGTGAGATTCTAGGAAAAGATTTCAAGAGGTCCGTGTGAGTTTCACTCGTTTTATTGAAAATTATGCCTTTCAGTCTCAAATTTGTAGATATGAGGGTTCAGAAATAAGATATTCTCTCAAACGAAATTCGATCAAGCCAAATAGGTTCGCAATAGAAAGTTTCTGTTCACAAACAATCGTAGGTCGTACTAGCTTACCGTTTTAAAACTTTTTTTTAGAAATGCTCTAAATTATATTTTTAAGAGAAGTGTGTGTTTGAATTTATTATATTTTAGTAATATTCAACTCAATTATTATAAAAATCTTTCATCATCAAATTCTTACTAGAACTTTTTCTCATTGAAAATATGGTTTGTTTTACGCTAGTTACCTCAATTTTCACGGAAGCCACAATGTGTAACGAAAAATTCACATAATCTAACGTGTCATGGTTCTAGAAACATTTTCGTAAACAAATGTTCAATAAGTGAGTTTTTTCATGGCTAAATTAATTTTTCTGATCAAAAGACATTCACAATTGTCTTCAAAGGCATTTATATACTTTAAGATTTATCAAACCTGAATAATATATTTTTTAAATAACAATTCCATTAAACAATGGTCTCAACCGGTCATGATAATTTTTTTAAACAAAAACTAAGATTCATCATGTTTACATACAAAAGAGACGTTGTCATGCATGTTGGTGGGTTGAATTGGGGCGATAAAAATTAATTTTTAGCGTAGTAGTGAGATGTGATTTAGTTTAATAGGGAAAGTAAGATTAGGTTGGCAAGGGAACGGGAGAGTTTATGGTCAGGAGTTCTGGGCCTTCGATAGGGACAAGGTTGGTTCTCGTATTGTTAGGGGATGTTAAGGGAGAGAAAAGTGTATCTTCAGGAGTTGTAAAGGGGTTGAAAAAGTGAGATAAAGGGAAATTTCGGACAGGACGCGGCAAAAGTTATCAGAGACATCTGTCGGTTGCAGAAGGTACTGTATGGAGAGGTCCCAGTTACCGACGGAAGAGCGGGAGGTGGTTAACGTGAGCACTGGAAGTGCTGATAGTCGAGCACCATGTAGGGGGAGGGAAATAGGGGAACGAAGGAAGTGAGAAGGTGAGAGAGAGAGAGAGAGCATCTAGCGCAAGTGAGTGGCAAGATCTCTGGAAGAAAAAGAGAGAGTGCGAAGAAAAGCGCGGCCGAGAGTCCGTTCAAGAAAAGTACAAGAACGCGTAGGTCGCCTCCACAAAAAATTGAGGGGAATTCGGAGAAGGAGGCTTTCGGAATGTTGTTAGGTGAAATCAGGGGACTGAGAGAGGACGTAAGGGGAACTAAGGAGCAGATGGAAGGTATGAGGGAGGATTCGAGAAGCAGAGATGAGAAATGGTAAAAGGAGGTGAATGAGCTCAGGGCGAAAGTAGAAGGATTAGAAAGGGAGGTGCTGTCGGTAAGGAAGGAAAAAGAAGATAAAATAAAGCATATGGAAGAGGAGACTAGCGTGTGCAAGGGAAGGACGGAAAAAAGCTCAAAAAGGTGAAGGCCAGGTCGGAAATGGATGTAGGTGACAGGTGGGAGGGTGAGAAGAAAGGTATTTGGGAGAGGGTAGAGAATATGATAGAAGAAAAAGTGGGACAGCATAGGAATGCAAAGCAGAAGGTGGGCAGGTAAAGAATAAGGGCAATGAAGTTGAGAATGAAGAAAAAAGAGAAGGCAGGCAGAAGAAATAATATTGTGATAATAGGATTGAAGCTAAAGAGCGATTAAGAAAGGGAGGGCGAGAAAGTACTGCTACAGAGCATAGCTTGGATTAAAGGGAAGGTAGGGAAAGTTAGGCAAGTGCTGAGAAAGGAGATAGAAGTGGCGGTTGTGGATTTGGAGACCAGGAAAGAGAAGTTGAGGGTAATGTGAAATAAAAACGGAATATATGATGAGGGGTTCATCGATAAAATATGGGACGAGGAGAAAGAAGTGCTGAAGGAAGTGCAGGAGAATTTGTTTCGTGGGCAGTAGGGGGGTCGGGATGAAGCAGGGCGGGGGAGAAGGTGAGCTAAACGAGGGAGGCGATAGATAAGTATCAGGAGCAGTTAGGGAAGGTACGCTTTGAAGCCGAGTCGGTAAAAGAGGTATGGGTTGATTTGGAAGAGAAAGTGAAACGGTATGTGCGAAAGATGGTCTTTAGAAAAAAGAAGAAGAAAGAACAGGAAAAGGAGAAAGATCTGGAAGAGAAGCTGGGATGTTTCAAAACAGAGGTGGACGTGTGGAAGGTAATAAATAGGTTTGAGAAGCGTAGAATGGGAATGAGCGAGAAGATAGGGGATGAGGAGTGGAGGGAGTTTTTTTAAAGAATCATTTTGGGGCTCATATTCAAGGAAGAGAGATGATATGAGTACAAGTGGCTGCGGAAGGATGTCGAGTTGAAACGAATATTGCCGGAGACACAGGCGGGCTTTAGGGCGCGTAGGGGTACTATCGAGAATATCTACGTTCTGCAGAATGTGGTGGATAGAGAATTAACGTATAAGAGGTCGAGAGTGTATGCGTTTTTCTTGGATCTCAAAGGCGCGTTTCCTTCGGTGGATAGTGGGAGATTGTGGGAGACCGGAGTGGTAGGAGGAATTAGGGTAGGAGGGGTTTGGAATTTGATCACTCGCGTATGCAGATGACATGGTCTTACTGGTAAGTAGCAAGTAGGCCTTAAAGAATATGATGAAGAGGTTGAAAAGACACCTGGATAAGAAAAGATTAGAGCTGAATACAGAAAAGATCAAGGTTATGGTTTCCAGAAAAGGAGGTGGAAGGAATAAGGAAGAAGCGTGGAAGTGGAGAGAAAAGGCGGTGCAGGAGGTAAAAGATTTTGCGTACCTAGGCTTCTTGTTACGAAGAAATGGTGGAGGGGATGGTCACATAAAAAAGAGAGATATGGTGATGATGAGGTAATGAGGCAGGTGTGGGGGTTAGGAAAGAAGTTATTCGCAGATGATTTTGGAAGGAGAATGAAATTGCTTCACAGTAGGGTTGGCAAGGAACACGGCTAATTAAATTGTCAGGAGGGAGACGGACAGAACGAGTTTATGGATTCTAACGGGCAGTCGGGCGTATAAATGGGAGGAGAAATTTTTGGAAGAGGGGATAAGTGAGCTAGTTTGGGAGTGCTGGTGTGAGAAGGAGAACAGGAGAGAAGGTGAGAAGATGGAGGTTGAAAGGGAAAGGTATTTCAGAACGAATGGGATGCAGATGGATGAAGTCAGAAGGATGC
>JAABKJ010001405.1:0-30717 GCA_011634705.1 Andricus grossulariae | reverse complement strand
TGACAAACTTCCTGCATTGGGTCTCCAGGTGCTTTGCCCAGTTCAGCTTGCTATCCAGGATTACTCCCAGATATCTAACCGAATCTGAAAACGTCAGCTTCCCACCGCAAAATACAGGAGTGTCAACTTTTGGAATTTTATAGTTTTTCGTGAAAATGAACAGATTGGTCTTTTCAGGATTTACCGAGAGCCCTGAGCTATCGCAACAGAGCTCTACAATGCGCAGCGCTGACCTCATAAGACCCATCAGCGTCTCCAGATGAGCCCCCATGACTAGGATTACAAAGTCATCCGAATATCCCTGAGTATAATCAGGTATTATATACGCTGGTCCGGCACGCTACATCTCAGAGCCTCTCTACAGATGACTTCTGGATGAGTGTTGATGAAAGCACCCTCTATATCCAAGAAAGCGCCCACAGCATACCCCTTTTGTTCCAACAGCTGCTCCAATTTCGCCACAACATCATGAAGCGCAGTTTCTATCGAGCAGCGTGCCTGAAAATCATGCTGGCCTCTATGCAGCGGGGAAGCCAAGAGCACCTCATCCCTAATGTATCTCTCGACCAGCCTCTCGAACGTCTTCAGGATAAAAGACGTTAGGCCGATTGGTCGGAAATCTTTTGCAGCAGTGTAACCCTCCCTTCCAGATTTGGGTATGAAGGCCACTCTGCCATCCTTCCATGTCGATAGCACGTGTTTAAGGGCTATACTTGTCCTAAATAATTTCCTCAGAGGAGGCACGAACAAATTCACGCCTTTTTGTAAAAGCGCTGGATAAATGCCATCCACCCCTGGTGATTTAAAAGGACAGAAGGTCCCTACGGTCCATTCCACCTTCTTGTAATCAGCGACCTTAGAGGCGAAATTCCAGTCGGCACTCACCACCTCTTGGGCCCAGCCTTCCTCCTCTTGGTCGGTTCGGAATCGTTGAAAACCCGGGAAGTGAACTTCCATCAGGTGATTCAGCATTGCTTCTTCGTCTTCGGCAAACTCACCATTATCGAGCCTTATGAGCCCAAAGCAAGCTTCCGGATTCTTCGCCAGGATCTTGTGCAGCTTTGCTGTTTCCGGGATGTTTTTCGATTACCCGCAGAAGCCCCTCCAATCTTCCCGCTTATACTTTCTTATATTTTTTTTTTGTATTCAGACTGGGCCATCTTATAGATGTCCCAGTCCGAAGGCAATTTAGTTCTATTCGCCCTATTGCACAACATTATGGTCTTTTTATGGAGTCTTTCCAGGTGGGTATTCCACCATTCTGCTCCCTTCCTAGACTTAATTGGGCTTGTAGAGCAATTGTTCTCATATTATGTAGACAGAGCCCTTTGCAGAAAACCCGCGGCGTGCTCTAACTCATGAATGATACCATAACTCGTGGGAAATTCCGCAAGCCTGTCTTTGAGTTCCTCTTTATACGAGTCCCAAAGTGTATTTCTGGGGTTTCTGACCTTGGAAACCACTGGTTTTCCTATGGTTAATCGAAACACGATATATTTATGGTCCGAGAGAGACTCCTCATCGGAAACTCTCCAGTCGACTACCCTGCTCCTCAGTGCATCCGAACATAGAGTCAAATCGAGAACCTCACTCCTGTTTTTAGTATGGAATGTCGGAGTATCACCCCGATTCAGAATCTCCAGCTCTGTGCCTGCTATATATTCAATTAAAACTCTTGCCCTGTCGTCGATGTTTGTGCTTCCCCACACCGTGTGGTGAGAGTTTGCATCACAGCCCAACAGCAGCGGGATGTTATTCTCCTGACAGTGCCGAATTAGAGCCTCCACCTCTCTAGGAGGCGAAGGTCCCCCGGCATCGCCAGAGAAATAATAAGCCGAGGCGATAAACACCTCTAGTCTTTCTCCGCTACTGCCCGTGAGTCTCGCCTCAATAACGGTGAGATCTCTAGAGCCGAATTTAGGCACCAAGATCGCATCCATGCCCTTGACGGCGATGCATGCCCTTGGCGCTTTTTCTCGTGGCCCCTTATATATGGAGCCACATCCTGACAAGCCACTCATCCTTTCACTGTATATCCAGGGTTCTTGGATTAGGGCAATTCCTGCCTGCACCACTGACAATTGCCTGTCCATAACCGCCGAGGCACCTTTGCTGTGGTGCAGATTAAACTGCATCATGGGGATTCCTGTCTCAGCCATTAAAAGGCTAATTCAGGGCCCCTAGATTGGTAGGTAATCCAGAGCCGCAAAGGCTCCCGAAGTTCGCACCGCTCGTGGTAGTCTGACCCCTGAGGAGCCTTCCACCACTGGCGGTGGGTTAGAAGAGGGACCCGGAACGGGCCCCTCATTGTTTTTATTTTGTTTTTTGTGTTTCATTTAATTGTCTCACGAGAAGCTAGGGAGATAAGAAACACCCTCTGCAGAGCCCCGCTTGCAGGGGGCGGGTCTACATGCTATGGGAATCGACCTGGTGTCCCAAAGTCCCAGTTAAGGCACCTCCTTTGAGACCCCCGCCTGTCCGCCTCTACTGAGGGGGGCAGACCGGGATGTTCAAGGATTTGTTAACCCTGGTACCATTCAGACCTTGACACGGCGATCACATCGCAGCTTGGGAGCATGAGAACTCGCGCCCTCGATATTCCAGGAGACTTTGCCATTACCCGCTGGAAGGATCGCTCCTTAGTTCAAGTCCCACTGACTGGAGTCCATCAGTTCCCCAGAGCAGCTACACCTTGCGATGCAGCCTCTCTGGTTCTCCTATCCAGATCTATAGCCCTATGAGATCCATAAGTCCTCCCACCAACTACAAGGTCCCGCGATCCCTAGGGATAGAATTCAGAAAGTTAGAGCATTTTCAAAAATTTTTAGACAATTTTTTTCAAAATTCAGAAATTCCATATACGGATATCCGCAGTACCCAAAAATTAAAAGAATTTATCTTTACGACTTTGTTAGGTGAAAAGGAAATTGACAGAGTTATAGCATTTCCAAACTCCCCCCCCCCCCAAACGAAAATTAACATTTGAAGCCAAATAAAGCACGATATAAAAAAAAGTCGAGAACAGAAAAATGTCACTTTTTGATAGCCCTGCAAGATTATCATAATGACTTTTCAAGTTTTCTCAAAAACCGAAAATTCAAATTTTGTTCGCACAAAAAGTAATGAATTATTATCTACATTCACATCATGATGAGAAGGTATTGATTTTATGTGAACAATGACTTTCGTGAATTCCATCAAATGTCGGCATTTTGAGGCCCCCTGAGTCAGAAAAAATAGTTTTTACGTCGGTGTCTGTCTGTCGCCGTTGTCGTTGTTTGTCGTTGTCGTCGTCGTCTGTATACCAGATAACTTTAGAAAGACTAATCGAATTGGATTGTGCTTTGAGACACAGTTTCAGGAACCGAAAAGAAATATAAAGTTCGTCAACCATCTATTTTGGATAGAAATTCAAAAAGTTAAAGCATTTTGAAAAAATTGTAGATCATTTTTTTTTTAATTCAGAAATTGCATAAACGGAAATCCGTTGTACTCAAAAATTAAAACAATTTATCATCACTAATTTGTTTGATGAAAAGGAAATTTTCAGAATTATAGCATTTTCAAAATCCCACTAAAAAAACTAAAATTAACATTTCAAGCCAAATAAAGCACGATATAAAAAAGTCATGATATGCAAAATGTTACTTTTTGATAGCCCTACAAGATTATCATAACAACTTTTTGAGTTTTCTTAAAAAATCGAACACTTAAATTTTTTTCCCACAAAAAATAATGAATTATTACACTCTCATCATAATGAGAAGGTACTGATATTATGTGAAAAATTACTTTCGTAGATTCCATCAAATGTCGACGTTTTGAGGCCCCCTGAGTCACAAAAAATAGTTTTTACGTCGGTTTCTGTCTGTCGTCGTTGTCGTTGTTTGTCGTTGTCGTCGTCGTCTGTATACCAGATAAATTTTGAAAGACGAATCGAGTTGGATTGTGCTTTGAAACACAGTTTCAGGAATAAAATAAACTTTGTTGAAAAGCGGCACAAGGTTCGAAAACAAATTAATCGACAAAAGTTGTTCACTATAAAAGGATCTACAAATTTGTTATTAGTGATTTTTAGATAGGACGAGTACAATTTCTTTTATTCAAAAAAAAATAAGATTAAAAATTAAGAAATTAAACTTTTGGAAAAACGACAAAAGAGGAAAAATTACAAAAAAAGTTGTTCTACCAACAAAAAACTTCAAATGTGGTATAAACTTTTGTTATAAAAATATATTTAAAATAAAAAGATTAGACTTTTGGAAAAAAGGACACATGCTAGAAAAATTTTTTCGCCTTAGTTATATGTACAAATTTGCTTAGAACCACTTTAAGTTACGATGCGTGTTTTTAGTTTAAATCGTAAAAAATAACATCAAAAATAAATTAAATTAATGGGAAAAGGACATAAGTTGCAATAAAATGTTTGATAATAATTTTTTTTTAAATAGGATACGCTTTTTTCAAATTATGAGAACAAGACAATGAACATACGTATGTTTCAATACTAATGCATATTATGAATGGCAATAATATAAATTTATTGAAATGATACATTTTTCACAGTAGCTGAGCAAAAAATTTGATGCAAAATAAGAAACAAATATTAAAGTAATCATGAAAAATAAAATGTGTACATTATTTGCAATATCTGAATGAGCAGCCCCAGACCGAGGTACAGAAATAAATATAATATGCATTTGACATAATAAAGTTGAAAATAATGTAGAAAAGTTCGCATTTCCGACAAAATCGAGTGCGAAGCACGAGATACGTGATGAGAATGTATTCGTCGAAGCCGAAAGAGCTTTAACAAAAGAGAATTCATAATCACAAATGTAGAGGATATACAAAAACCGAGCACGTAGCACGAGGTACATACGTTATCGAGCGCGAAGCGCGAGAACCAACAGTCACGCGCCCTAGGCGCGCTCAAATTTGCGAGCGAAACGAGTCTTGCGCCTCGGGCGCGACGAGAATGTGCCCGCGCAAATGGCAGATCTTTTATGTTTTAATTTATGGCGGTCCAACCTTGAGGATTCCGAAAACCCCGAAAGACAGTTAAGAAAAGTTTGGCTGTCATAAAGTCTTTATAAAACTGATCCCTTTTTACACGAGAAAATTTTCGTTTATTTATTTACATGCATATATTCATTTGTGGCTACTTATTTATTTATACATTTATATATGAACGATAATGCCCGGACGGTGAATCTAAAAATTCTATCTGTTTTTACGCATCTCGTATAGTTTACGAGATACTTACAAAACGTGATGTATTTTGAACTTATCAAGGTAAATTTTATATAGCTGTAATCGTATATAGTAACTTTCAAATCCCTCATTTCAAAATTGAAAACAAAAGTTATTTGTGTATTTCAAGCTTTTATATGTGGCCTCCGTTATTACCTCCGCAGCTTAGCTATTAAAACTTGCTACAGGAAACTATCTACCTGGGATGTTGGCTAGAACAGGTAGGAATAAACCACTAAAATGCAGCCATAAATAGGCCTAAGATGACTGACCATCTTAAGCAGGGGCCCTTTATCTGCAAGCGTGTCCGAATCACAAAATTTGAAAAAAAGTCATTTTGTAATTAGCGAGATGAAAATAGTATATTAGGAATTTACACATTTTTGACACATACAAGGCATGTGTGATTTGTCTAAAAAGGTTGAAAACCTTACAAGCATTAAATTCAAAAGTAAATTGTTCCATATATTAAACTTATTGAAATTACAAACATTTTATAATAAATTACATATGTCTGGAGTCGAAAAAACGTGTAGATTCCAAATATCCTTTTTTGAAATCGCTACTTGTAAAATATATATTTTTCAAAATATATGTTTTACAATTATTAAGGTGAAATATGGTTTGTAGGCATTTTGTACCGGTATAGGGACAAACCCTTGCTGAAAAAATAAATATTTTTACGGAAAATTTTCATTTTCCGAAAGGGAAAAATCTACGGATAGTAGACGACAGCATCTGAATAGCGAGAACCGTTCGAAAGTTTATTTTTTACTCACAATTCTGACATCGAGGAAGCATTCTTGCGTGTCTATTTATATCCAAAGACGACACGCTTGCCACGCACAAAATCGGAGCGACCTTTCTTATCGACGGTGAATCGAGACTTCGAGTCGCATTCAAAGATGAAGGCGGTTTTTAATTGGGAAATAAAAATAAAAAATCTCAATAAAATTTCGTAAAACGATATCGAAATAGCTTCTGCAGATATCATCTGCAAACGCACCAACATTATAGATAAACCAATTCCAGATTTAGTAGCTTAGGATAGAGACAACTTTTTGACAAATGGAGGCAGGGGCTGGGTTTACGGATAAAAGCGGTGAGGGGGACAAGACGAAGATAGTAAAAGATCAAGTGAAGAAGAGGCAAATGAGCAGGGGAAGAGAAGTTGCCGACAAAGTTTAAGAAAAAGTCTCCACCGGAGAGGAATAAGGCAAAAGGGAAAGTCGATCGAGAGAGTCTGGAAAATCTCATTAATGGGTTTAGAGAGAAAACGAACCGAAGTCTGAATGGCATGCAAAAGCGAGTGGATGAAGTTTGGAAGGAAATGATGAAAGTTGAAAAGAAGTTAGAAGAATGGGATCTGGTGTAGCGGCATGAAAAAGATAAACCGTTGGAGGATTTCGAGAAAAAGCAAAGGATGAGTGAGAAAAAGAGAAAATCTGATATCTAAAAGTTGGAAGAGGATATAAAGAAAGAGCTTGAAGGGGTTAGAGAAGGAGAGAGAATAAAAACAGTGAATGAGAACTCTATCCTAGGAATTGGGGAATGAAATTAAGATTGCGATAGTTAGAAAGGAAAATGGAAGTAGAAGAAAAGACGAAACGAAGTAGAAATATAGTGATTAGGGGAATGAAAGTGAATATTGAATCAGGAAGAGCCGAAGTGGAAAGGTTGATTAGGGAAATCGGGGAATAAGTGCACGTGGAAGAGATAAATGAAGTGGGAAGGAAGAATAAAGGTAAATCGCGTATATATATATATGTATGTGTGTATATATATAATAGTGAAAGCGAGAAGTGAGGAAGAAAAAGTTGACATCCTGAGAAAAAAAGAAAGCATTAAAGGGGAAGGAAGAAAGGATAGAGGAGGATATGAAGTGGAATGAAAGAAGAAGAAAGTGGATGATCAAACAGAGAGCATGGAGTGAAAGAGTGAAAGGAAACATGGTATGGATAGGGAAATAAAGGATGTGGATGGATGTGAATGTGTGGATATGGGATGCTGAGAAAGAAAAATTGAATGAAGTGTATAGGGAGGGTCCATGGTGACGAGGGAAAGAAGCGGAGACTAGGGATAGAAGGGAGGAGGTAACGTAAACAGTAGAGGGTGAAAGGAAAGAAGGAGGAGAAGGTGGAGCGACGGGGATTCTACAAAAGTAGGGAGGGGACATGAAGACCAAAGGAGGGAGAAAGGAAGGAAGAAACAATTGAGAGTAGTATTTTGGAACGAATCAGGGCTAATAATAAATAAAGATCAAGGATTCTGGAAAGAGGTGCAGGATTGGGATATAGTAATGTTGAGTGAAACCTGGGTAGATGAGAAGACTTGGAGTAGGGTGAAGTGAAAGTTACCCAGGGGATAAATGTTGCAGATGCAAGAGGCAAAGAAAGAGAAGGTGAAGGGAAAAAACAAAAGGGGTATGATGTCAGGAGTAAGGAATGAATTGGCGGGGAAAAGGACAATAGAAATGGGATTTGAGGAAACAAATGGAGTAATGCCAAGCATGGTGAAGATAGGAACAAGAAAGGTGAGGATAGTTTGCATTTACAGGAGAAGGGAAGAAGAAGGTTGGAGTGTCATTAGGAAATGGGTGGCGAAACACAAACAGGTGGACTACATTCTGGTCGACGAAAGGATGAAGAAAGGAAAGGAAGAAGGCGGGAGCGACCGAAAAGAAAGCAAAGCTGGGCAAACGGGAAGTTGATGAGCTAAGAGAATATACGGAAAGAATGGGAAAAGAGAATGTTTTGATTGAAGATGGAGGAGGCGTGGATGAGATGTTGTGTAAGATGAGGGGAAGGGTAGAGAAGATAGTATAAGAAATTAGGCCAAGTGAGGAAGAAAGAAGGGAGAATGGGACGGTGGGATGCGGAATGTGTGGAAAGTAAAGAGCGTATAAAGTTATCAATAAAGAATTGGAGAAGAGGAGAGATAGACAGAAAGGGGTATAATACAAGAAAAAGGGAGCACGAGAAATTACTGGATGTAAAACGACAGGAGCAGAGGTGAGGTACATGGAGGAGGTAGAGTGGGCAATAAAGGAAGGAACATAATGGGAGGTGATGAATAGAGAAAGGAGTGGATGGAAAGCAATCAATGAAGAGGAGTAGAAATGAATGGACGGTACATTTCAAGAAATTGCTAGGAGGGGTGGATAGCAAGGTGAGGGGGGAATGTAGAAAGATCAACGAGGGGGGAATGGAAGGTGGGAATGAGATGACCAAAGAGGAGGCGAATCAAGCAATTGAGAAGTTAAAAAGAAACAAGGCGACAGGAGAGGATGGGATGGAGAATGAAGCAAAAAGAAAGGAGGTTGTAGGAAAGTGTAAGATTATAGAGGACTCACTCTAATGCCAGTAAAGTATAAAATTTACGCGGAGGTGCTTAGGAAGAGATTGGAAGAACTGGTAAAAGAGAAAGGAAGTTTTCCACAAAATCGAACAGGATTCACGAAGGGGATGGGGACAGTGGACTCTTTGTAGATTTTAAGGCAGCTTTTGACTTGGTGAATAGAAAAGTTTTGTGGAAGGCAATAAAAGAAAGGGAGGTGGACGAAGAGATGATTGACAGAATAAAAGAGGTCTTTATGGAGACGAAGACAAGGGTGAGGATCGGGGAACTGAAAGAAGAGGAGTTCTGGAGAGGGAGGGGTCTCAGACAAGGGTCCCCACTAAGTCCGTTGTTGTTTAGCATATAGTTACCAACCCTAGAAAATGCCTGCAGGAAATACTAAATAGAGAGAGGAAAGGTAACACGGGACATGCAAGATGCGAGAAGAAGAGATGGCAAGTTAGAAGGAAATGGAGAATGTGTGAAGAGGGGGGGAGTGGCAGGTAGAGGGGGAAATGAGTAAGAAGCAAAAAGAGAAGAGGTGGGAAAAGATTATGGAGTCAAAATATAATAAATGGTATAGATTCGTCAAGATGAAAGGGGTCCCAGAATGTCTAGGGAAATTGAAGAAGGAGTGCAGGTGGTCCAAGATTATACGTTTCAGAATGAGAGAAGGCATGAATAGGTGTAAATATTGGATGAGTGTAGAAATGAAAATGTTGAGGGTATGTGGTTATGAGAAGGAATCGTGGGAGCACGTGTTGGAGAGATGTACCAGATGAGAGGACGGGGGAAAGAGCGTGGTAAATAAAGTTAGGTGGATACTGAGCGGTTGTCGACAAGGGGAAAAGTGGGTGAAGAGCTTAGAAGAGAAAAGGGAAGACGGCATGTATGGGGGAGGAGAAAACCAAAAATTGAAATATGTATAAAAAAAATTAGTATTGCGTGACTTGGAAGAGGTTGAAGACTAATGGTAAGAGGAAATGGAAGTCCTGGAAGGTCTCGGACACTTGCTAGATAATAGTTAATAGCTAGTAAGATAATATTTGAGAACTTGTAAATAATGAGAAGGCAAAACGATTATAGGTCAAGGTAAGCATAAGACACAGTGTATAGGTGTAATTGTGAAAAATGTCAAGGAAACTCAGCCCTCAAACCCGTAAAAGGGAGAGTAATAAAATACAACTAACAAGTCCATTCCTGATTATGATGTTCAGGTGAACGACTCTTTTGATATTCCTGAACAGCCTGCCTCTTTAACAGCTTTGCCTTCCGATGAAGATACCAATCGCAGCTCATGGTCCCCTCAGTAAGTTAAAAAACAAAGTATAATTACAGGACCGCGACTGGATTTTTAAGACCACTAGATTTTTTCATGGAAATGCATCATTGTAGTTAAAAGTTCATCTTTTGGGTTGAAAATTTAACTGTTTTGTTGAAAAATCGTGGCTTTTAATTTCAAAATTTATTTTTTAACAACTGAAAAATGAGCTTTGTTAAAAATTATTGATAAGGCTCAATGTCATTGAGCGAAAGCTCGTTTTTTAATAAACATTTTAATAATTACTAGTAGATCAAAAACCATCATTCCATCGACAAACTAAATTGAACTAACGCTAGTCAACAAAACTAACATCTTTTTACTAATTTGTTAAAAATGATTTGTTTGGCTTGCAAATTCAACTGTCTTCTAAAAATATTGTCTTTTTTATGATGAATTATTTAATTTATTTCTTAAAAATCCAACTGTATGGTTGAAAATGAATTTTTTGTTGTTTAAATATCAACTATTACATTTTTTGTTGAAAAATAGTATTTTCAGGTTGAAAATTCAACTGTTTCGTAGAGAATTTGTATAATCAACTTGAAAGTTCAACTGTTCTGTGGAAAATTGATGTATTTTGTTGAGAATTCATCTTTCTGGTTGAAAATTTACATATTTGGTTTTAAATGCAGTTGTTTAGTCAAAAGTTCCCCTGTTTTGGCTTGAAAATTCAACAGCCAATTAGCGAAGAAGTTCAAAAAGTATTTTTTAAGAAAAAGTAAAGAAATAGTGGCATTAGCAGACAATTGTGAAAGAACAGTGTAATTTTATTGAATAATAATATTTTTAATTGTAGGAGGATTCTTAATTTTATTTCTTCATTTTAATAGATTCGCTATTAATTTAGTGTAATTTTTTTCCAAATATTATAAAAATAGTGTGACCGGGTCCGAGGCCTGCAGGCAGAATAATCGCAAGATTTTAAACTATTATTTATTTTTCAAGCAAACAACTGGGCGCAATCGACTCGACCATTCTCACGGTTTAATGTAGAACAACGAGACAATGCCATGAATGCTTTTTGGTTCAAAGAAATTGTCCGACTGCCACACCGATCTCCGAAAGTAGCGATTCGACTTCAGAAGCCACAGATTCTCAAATTCATTCGGATCACATCATAGGATCGAATATTTTTATATAAATATAAATTAGACATAATCCATTAGCCATATCCAAAAATATTAGAAAGTATAAACGTAGTCAAATCAGCTGTGCAATATTTATATACAAGAAACTTTTTTCTCGACAAGCAGCTGGTAAAACGATGATTAAAGTCATAATTTTAAAATACCCCTGGAAGACCTAGTTAAAGTAGCCTAAGGTAGATCTGAATTTAGAAAGATTGAATGAATGATATTGTTTGATCCGCAGAGCCTTATAATAACTGCAAAACATATCTCAAGTCGTCGTGCCTGAAAGGTTTTATACAAGCTAAATTTTAAGTTAAAATAATGTTTCGCTCGTAAGTACATGATCAAAAGACCAGGGCACCTTGAAGATATCAAATTTTTGTTGAAATGTAATTCGAACTTTGTGATTCGAATAATAAAAGACAATGTTTCCACCTCCTGCCGATTTTGAGAGGCGCAAAAGTTGTCTTTTTTTATTGAAATCACAAAGTTCTAATGACAGATAAACAAAAATTTGATATCTTAACCGTGCCCAAGGCTTTCAAAGAAAATTGTATTACTTTTATATAATTTAGTATATAAAAGCTTACTCAAGCTATATTGTATCGCTGCGATAATATAAGTGACAAATATAATATATAATATAAGTGATAAAAAATAGAATACACAAATTGGAGTCAACTAAATTTTCTTAAATTGATTAAAATATCGAGCTTATTATGAATTCGACATTTTAATCGATTGGAGCGAATTTTGTCTATTTAAATAATTGTATTATATTTTTGTATGATTTTTAGCAAAAACTAGTCTCGACTATTAACTTATTGTGAATACATAATAACTTCAGGAAGCTCCTATACAAAATAATACATAACAAATACATCTTTCTGGAGCACAGAGGACTTTGAAGATCTAAATATTTTTAATGTAATTGGACCTTTTTCCTTTAAATATTAAAAGGCAACTTTTCCACATCCTGCCGTTTTGGAAATCGGTAGTAGGTGGAAAAGTGGTATTTGATCATTGGAATCAAAAAGTTCTAATTATATTTAAAAAAAATTATATCTTTAAGGTCCCCTTGGATATAAAAGGATTTTTTTGTGTATTATATGATAGACAGGGTGTCCCAGACTACCCGTCCACCCTTTTTAGAATCTAAATTACCTAGTAAGATTGAAAGTTCAGTACCTTCTAATACTAAATGGACAGTGCCTGATCGATTAGAGGTATTTTCAACTTCCGGCACCCACTGGAAGTGGCCTTTTGCGGACCGGAGGTTATTTTAAAAAAATTTAATGACATATTTTTCTTTCTTGATTTCGGTTCTACGGTAAAAGTGAGTAACTTTTGTAGGCAATTTTTTTTTCTGAATCGTCGTTTTCCACCTGAAAATGCCTTCCGAAATGTTACTATTTCCCTGAAGACTTAGATAAGTTCAAAAGGCGCAGTGCGTCAGAAAAATATTAGAAATTTTTTTTTTCAAATCAATTTTGTAATTCCTTTTCCTCTATCAGTCGAAGGATATTCCGAAATGTATCCCTAAAAATTTTATTTCAATATTCCAAAAAGCGACTGACTAAGCACGAGTTGACGTGAAAAACGAACGACGGCTCAGACTTTAGAAAGAATTTTGGGGTGGAAAACGATGATTCAGAAAAAAATTTTCCACGAAAGTTACTCACTTTTTACCGTAGAATCGAAATCAATAAAGATATAATATGTCATATATGTCAATAACATGTCATTCCATTTAAAAAAATGTCTTCCGGTTCGAATAGGCCACTTCCGTTGGGAGCCGGAAGTTGAAAATACCTCCAGTCGATCGGGCACTGTCCATTTACTGTTAGGAAGTACTGAACTTTTGATTTTATTGGGTATTTTAGATTTTCAAAAGGGTGGACGGGTGGTCTGGGACACCCTGTATTTTGTATACGCTAAAATAAGTGACTATGTGAGACTGATTCGTTATTACAAATCTTAGAAAATAGAATACATGAATTTGAATCGAATACATCTCAACGATGACTATCGCGTCTGGCTTTATATTTCTCTTGAGCGCGTTTAATTGCTTCACGTCCCTTTTTACTGTATCATCTCTGTTTCTTTGTATATCTTGGCTTCTTCTTCAACTGTGAATCCTCGAATTGGCGCCTCGTTGCGTCGGGGATAATACCTATATAACATCTTGAATGGGGTTTCGGTAGCGCTTTAATTATAGGCATCATTTAAATCCATAGCTACTGCTTTGAGTTTTCGATTGCAGTCTCGTCCATTGGAGTCTTTCTTTTCGGCCAAAATTATTGGAATCAACGCATGATTCACCCTTTGAACTTGCCCATTTGCTTGCGCGTGACGAGGAGAACTTAACGTATGAGATGTTCCACGCTTTTTAGAAAAATCAGCGAACTTTTTGGATGTAAAGCAAGTACTCCGATCGAATACGATTAGTTCCGGTGCCCCGAAATCTAGAACGAAATCTTCCATTTTTCGAATAACGGCTTCTGCTGAAGTATCCTTCGTTGGTTCCAATCTTAGGAATTTTGTTAGATTGTCGATAATTACCAATACGTACTTATTCTTTTCTTTACTGGTGATTAAAGGTCCTTCATCCTCTAATGTGTTGCCGAATATAACGTCTCATGCCCTTGATGTAATAGTTACGACTCATTTTCTGGAAAGTTCTATCTGTATCAAAAATGCTGGTAACCAATTCTTAATCCGTGACTTCGCCATTTTCTGGAATTGTTCGCTCTGATTGTGTTTTCTTTTTCAGAATTTCGACTTTCCTCATTAGTTTTTCATCTCCGCGTTGATGTAAAAGGATTTCTTCTTCTGTTGATGAGATCAAAAACACGCTTATATGATCCTCGGAAACATCACTAGCTGCTGGTTCAACTGGCGCTCTACTCAGAGCATCCACATGTTGCATCTGCTGTCCAGGTCTATAAATTATTTCAAATTTGAATTCGCTCAGTAATTGATGCCAGCGAATGATTTGAGGATTGACGGTTCTGTGAGTTTAAATATAAATTAGGGCTTAAAAATCCGTAGCTATCGTAAATTGTATGTTAAGCAGTAAAGCTCGAAGCCTAATCACGGCCTGAACAATATCGAGGAGTTCCAATTTGCTTGAGTGGCATCGTTGTTCTATTTCCCTACTTCTTCGACTTATCGCATAAACTGGATGCATTAGTAAGTCCTCACCTTTCTGCATCAACATGACAGCTAATCCCAACATACTCGCATCTGTATGTAATTCTGTGATTGATGTCGGATAGAAGATTTGTAATATTGGATGACAACATACTGCTGACTTGAGATCTTGGAAGGCTTGATCTTCTTGCTCTGTCCACTGAAAAGCGACGTTTTTCTTCAGAAGTGCGTGCAGTGGTTGTGCTCTTTCCGCAAATCGACGTATAAATCGTCTAAAGAATCCAACTACTCCTAAAAATCTTCGAATTCCATGTACATCTGTCATTCTTGGAAACTCTTCAATCACTTTCATTTTTCTCGAACCTGGAGTAATTCCGTCCGCAGACATCTCACATCCTGAGTAATTGACCTGAGGTTTTAAAAATTCACATTTCGACAACTTTATAGTGAGTTTCGCATCTTTTAATGCCTGTTGTACCAGCCTCAGTCTCTCTAGTAGATCTTTCCAGTCCTGTCCGTGAATCAATATGTCGTCGAGATAAAATAAACAAACTTTGTTTCGAAGTTGACTTAGAACTATTTGCATCAATTTAGAAAAATAGAATGGTGCATTGGTAAGACCAAAAATCATTCTCGTGAATTTCAATCCAAATTTATAAACACTTTGCAGTTCGATAAAAATACTAGATGATCATCTAGGTTGGGCAAGGGCAAGTTTGTTGGTTGAGTTTGCTTATTTAGGGCTCTGTAGTAGCACTATACCAGCATAGGTCAGTTTGTGTCGGTCATGATCCCGTTTGATTTTCCTTCTTGAATTATTTTTCTCAACTCTTCTCGTTCTAAGTTACCGCAAGGAATCGGTCCTCGACGAATTGGATTACTACCGGTGTTTTCTACGATATCCATCTCTATTATGTCGATGCAACCACGTTCTTGCAGGTTGAGTGAGATAACATCTCGAAATTCGTTCAATACTTCTAATTTCACAACTTTCTCTGGTTGATCTTTTCCGATATCCAAATCGTTAAGCTCAATCGGGCTACGCCAGGGCTCGCCAGAATTCAGTCTTTGACTGGCAAGACTGACAGTGTCAGTAACGAAGACTAGGTCAAACAGGCTCCAATAAATTTTCGTCGAACTTGTCCTTCAACTGGTCCCTAATCCTTCGCGGTAAATTAAAGTTTGAAATAAAAAAATGAAATGTATTCTGAAAGCAAGTGGAAAAAATCAGACCCTTCGGTGCGAACAATGAGCTGTGACCGTAACGACCGTAACCCTTCCCAGGATTCCTAGAAAACAAAACAAACAAGTTAAAGAAAAACTTTCTGTCAGTCTCGCACTTATCGTGTCGGTCTGCACCTACTGAAAGTTGTGAGCCCTGGGCTACGCGAATCGTCTTGAGAAATGCTTTCCAACGTATTTATTAGGGTGCCAAGAAAAAAACACTTTTGGGTTTCTTAGGAGTGAAGGGCAAATAACGGTATTTCATGCTATTGTAGGAGGAATTTTTTTTTTTTTTAATTTTAAAGAATATTTAGAGGTGGCCCATCGTCCTTGAACTTTGTCATTGCAAAAGCTGAGAATTTCGGTAAGCGAAGAGTCGATCGTAAAAGTGCAATCTCAGCTCTTTTCATCGATGTGACTTTATAACAGGATTAGTTAGCGTCCTTTGAATTATTATTACTGCCTTTTATGAAGAAGGGAAATATAACTACAGAACGCTTTGACGTGAAAGGGTCTGCTTCATGAGTTTATGGTGTCAAGACCCACTCTGATCGACTTTTATGGCCGAGTTGATCTTCAACCTTCGAGGAACATATTCTAAAATTTTCAGTATAAGATATGAATTATTAGGTCCGTTATTAGACTCTGAAAACAGTAGAAAACAGTGAAAATGGCACTTTTCAAGCAACCGTAATTAATATTTTTTATGAAATTTTCATGGAAAAAATGCTTTTATGTGGATTCTGAGGGCCTGAAGAACAACATACTAAAAGTTCAAATTAAAAAGTGGATAACTACGTGGTTAAAATCTTAAATGAAAAAAAGTTGATTTTGCCCATGTTAATTACATAAGAACTTCAAAGACGATGAGCCACCTCTGAATATTTTTTAAAATTCAAAAAAAATCTGGCTGTTACAATCGCATAAACTACCGTTATTTGCCCTTCACTCCTAAGAAACCCAAAAGTGTTTTTTTTTCCGGTCACCCTAGTATTTATGGATCCTTTTTCAATTAGAGTCCCTTCTTTCAGAATGTGTCATTCTTGACTTGAATTCATCATTGGTAGCATCAAATTTTTATTATTGCAAATGAGATTAATTAAACGCACAGTTTCTGATTGCATACAAACTTCCTTTTGAACTTGAAGTTTTTTTTCCTCTCTATTTTCTATTTGTCATTCTGAAAAAGGGCTTTTAAATTTACTAAAAGTAAATGTATGGTTGCGTTTAGTGTACGAAATAAACGGCAATTCTGTATAAGTTCTTCCTTTGATGAAATAACTGGCTGACTGTCATCCAGTACTACACGAAGCGTGATATCGTCTGCTGGGACTTCGTCTATGCTCAATATAGCTTTGGACGATTCAGATGTCTTCTTTTGGAAAGAATCCGAGCCCCAACCTCGAAAGAGCATTTCCCCCTCGATGATAGAAAAATCTCCAAATAGAGTAGGAGTTGATATCATTAAACAATCGGAAGAACCCGTGTCGATGAAGGCCACGAATTTCTTTCCGTCAATCTCCACTTCCTTGAAAAACTTATCTGCATTGTCATCTGTTTTTCCGGTCACTCTATTGACTTCTCCATGATCTGACTTGATTGGTTGAGTGCAATGGTGACGTGTGTGGCCTTTCTTATTGCAGATGGAACATTGCATCTCTCTAGTTGACTCCGGATAAACTTTAGATATGTGTCCATAATTATTGCAATTATAACATTTGTATTCACCTTTTTCATTATTCAGTGGAGGGCGCTGATCAGGATTTTTCATGATTTTAGGAGGTGAGGATTTAGCTCTCCCTTTATCCTTCAATGATTTCGAATTCTTCTCCGTCTTTGTTTTCTCCCAAGTTTCGTCCCTACTTAATCGAATTCGTTCAACTCGTTGTTTATTCAATTTTTCTTGTCGCAGGAGGTCGTGTAGAAGGTCGTCATCAGCATCATGCTTCCTCGCACTGACAGCTGCATATGAATCCTTAGACCAAATACCGATAAGCACTTGATCTTTCAATTCACTAAATTCCAGTTTCAATCCGCAGCACAATCTCACCTTTTCGTGGAAATATGGAATTATTTTCTGACTTTTTATTTGGACACATTCTATCATTCGTTGCCATTTAGAAGTAGGACTTTCTTCTTCAACGCAATTCTTCTTAAAAGACTCTTGAAATACTTCCCATTATATTAATTGGAACATCCCTTGGAACAAATGTTTGGCTCCGCCTCTCAGATGTGCTCGAGTAGTTTCAAGGGTGAAACTATTTGGACACCGATGTAATTTCTGCATGTTCTTAATATGTTATCCAATGTCTAGCTGCTATTTCCTGCTCTCCATCAAATATTTGAATATTTTTACCTAAATCAGGCATTCTATGAAATGAATCTGGTTTTGATTGTAACGCACTATTTGTCATTACGGATCGTTTCGTTTGCAACTGATCAATTAGTCTATCAATTGTGTTATTTTGACGACGATTTTCTTCCATGAATATCTTAAAAAGATTTTGCATGTCGAATGCGTTATTCGATTGAACATTGTTGTTATTCTAAATCTGAGGAGTTGAATTCGTCTTTAGGCCTGATTAGGCTTATCAAAGTTATATTTGAAATTCGATAATGGAGAATCGCGTTCTATCTGCTGTACTCCAGCAATAACCTTAACTTTGCGAGAATTACCGTCCTGGAACTGTACTATGGAATGGCTAAAATGATCGATTTGTTCGCGCTAGAGTTTTTCTATTCTCGACCTATCCGCCTGCCTCAATAGTTTTTTGTTTTGTTTAATTCTAGCTCATAAACTGACATTATTTTCAATAATTGTTGGTTTAGTTACATGATTAGCTTGTGAAAGAGAATCCGAAGAAAAATAAATAAGTGATTGATTCGCCAAATAGAAATATTCGCTGCATAAGACATGTTTTGTTCGACTGGAAGGCCACGTGCAAATCGGTCAAACTCATCTATACAAAATCTATACAAAATTATTTTGATTTATCGCACATAAATTTCGCCGCACTAACATTAATTTCGAAAATGTTGCGCTCACCTTCGATCGCCTACGCCCACATCAATATCCTTTTTTCTCCAGGTTATCCCTTGCAAGAGGAGAAGGGATATATATATATATAACGTACTTACTTCAAGTAAAAACTGGCTGTACATGAGCTCAGTCAATTACTTTTTTTCACACATGTTTTGTCTTGCAGATCGCACTCTTACGCACAATAACTTACAGATTTTTTTCGCTTGAAAACGCACAAATAATCGCACATATTGTTCCATTGCGACACTCGACACTCAATAAATCACTCTCCAGATTTAACAATAATGTCAGGGTTTATTGTAAAAATAAGAAAAGCAGTTGACAAAGAATTCCCACGATTACGCACATGCGTTCTTACAAAATACAATCATCGTTCCCTCGCTTAAGAAATATGAACTATTCCCTTATTATTTCCGGTTGAAGATTACCTAACCTAACTTCTATTTCTTGTGTGTGGTTGGGTACGTAACATACGTCACGTATCTTACATGGTTTTCGACAAGTCGAAAACTACGTATTTTACGTCTTGGGTTTTCCACGTCGAAAACCATGTGACACGAAAGCGCCATTTTAATGTTTTTTTTTTCGGGAAGTTAAAATAATTTATAATTTAATACATTCAAAATTATTCTTTGATTGGAAATTAAAAGCTTTTTGTATAAACCTGTTATCATTTATATTCAAATTCTGTTTAAATATCAAATGGGAGTTAAAAATTTTGTTCCATGCTATCTAAGTACAACTATTCATTATATTTGTTTATAAGAACATAATTTGTTCAATTTTTTGCTGGCCCACTGAAAGACTAGACGAGATGTCTTTAATTTACGTGGAATAATTCCTGAGGAAGACTTTTGTAAAATAATATGTATGTCGTTAACTGGAGCTATTCTGGTACAAAAAGAGTGTTTTTTCTTGTTTTCGCGAATTGAGAAACAAGAAAAAACACTCTTTCGTACCAGAAAAGCTTCAGTTGACGCTTGATGATATATATTTCCAAATGAAAAGATAACCTCAATTTAACTTTTTTTTTAATAATGAGAAGGCTAAATAAAGATGATAGAAATTAAGTCATAGAAATTTTTAATGTCTCAGAAGTAAAGCTTTCATTAACATATCAGTTGTAGTGTATCTGTAATATAATAAGAGTATCTTAATATTTTGAGTATCGAATACTCAAGCTCTATTTGTATCTTAGAAATAAACATATTTCTTCAACTAATATAAACTCTTCTATCAGTGTCAAGTCTTGTCAAATTTGAGATCAGATACTCAAAATTATTCAAATGCTATCACACATTATTAGTACTCATCAGTCTTATTTTTATCCTTATTTTTTATTAAAAAATGAACATGAACTATTTACTTTGAACGTTCTTCAGTCAATCTATTTCTAATTGAATTAAGGACATACGACCAATTAGAAAAAAGTCTTTCCAACTGCGCGTTCGAAGCGGGAATTCCCAAAAGCTTCAAAGCAAGCTCAGATGAAGCTGGATATCGTAGTTCGGTGAACATTAAAAAAATTGTAGTAGATGTGATTCCTTTCGCGGAAAATTTGTGCCGAAGAAACCTTTTTTGTTTCTGTATTCGAGAGTTTCATTTAAGCCATCCTTATCCAGATTAATTAAAAGAAAATCGACGATTTTTTTTAAGGTAATCGATATAATTAATTTTCAGTCCTCGATAGTCCGGGTGCAAGTAGTTTTCTGTGAGCCCATATATGTTTAGTGCTTTTTTTTCGACGGAAGTGATAGAATCTTTAAATTCTTCATTTCCTTCGAGCTCTTTGAGTTTCAGCCATTCCTCTGTAGAATCTGCAATGTTGCATTTTGTTGCCTGACACTTATTTATCGAGACAGAAACGTGTTCGAAAACTTTAACAAAGACTCGTACCTTTGCGTCAAGCTCTTCATCAAACAAAAGCTTCTTGACATTTTGTTTCACTCAATATTCTCCACCTACGACGATTTTTCGCATTGGCTTGAGATTATGTAGAAATCCCCAAAAATTGTCTCTGTAAGAACACCACCTTGTGTCTGCCACTAAAATGATTTTAAGAGCACCACAAATGAGCAATTATTTCTCTAGATCTGGTTGTTTGAACTGCTTCATAATTGTAGTGACATTTCCCCATACATCTCCATTGACAAGATCTTTTGCTAATAAATGACCGGAGTGACAGTCGCACGTATGATGCCACAAACCTACAGTTTTTCCCATTTTTACCATAGGAGAGGCGTTCTCTGGAACGACGGCATAAACATCCGTATCATATTTTTCTTTAGTCAATTCTGAAGCTTTCTTGACAACTTTTGTTACATTTTCAGAGTTTTCACTTACCCCCGTCAAATCCCAGGAATCTAGGATGTGTTGCTGACCACCAATGTTGTGAATCATGCGCACCACATTTTTGGTATTCGCCGATGAATTTTTCCATCCGTCTATCAATGAAACGCTTTTTTTGCCCATTGGAGTCTTTGGTTTGATATGGTTATCATATACTTTATCAAGCAGAGTAGTTGAAAACGCTTTCCTTGCTGGAGGCTTATAAGTTGGTCTTAATTTTTGAACAAATCTTTTTAAATGATCTGATTCTACAGCACTAAAAGCTACATTAGTCCCAATGAAAAATTCGGCCAAAGACAAATTGATATTATTGATATTCTCTTTCGCAATGGAGTCAGCGTATTTGGATATTCGCGGAGATGACTTAACTTTTCCAAAAGTACTCTTCTCATTCAAATAGGGATCAAAACGAAAGCGTGATTCGAAATTGAGCATTTGAAAAAAGATTTACAAAAAGGAAGAAAATATTCTTATCGTTCATTTAACAATAGTTGCTTGGACTTTCGCGTTTTTGCTTTCGGTTTACATTAGGAAAAAGAAACGAAACTTGTTAATAATTGATCAGAGGTGATCAAAACTTGATAACGATCGATTAATCAATTACCATAAAATTTGTATTGCTTCCGATCATTTTGCGAGAGAATCTCCGAGCATCTCGAATGACATCGCGGTTTTAAACTTAATAGAAAACATACGCCTTGAAGTTCTCTCACATAAAATGTTGGTAAATGATGTCTCAGTATCACTCTCCTTATTTTCCATGACTACTTGACTACAATTCCCAAAAAAAGAACCGTTAGTAGAAATGTTCGCAGAAGAGTAATCCATTATGGATGCAGAACTACAGTTTTCGAGGAATGTTGTCACTTCACTTTCCACATTATCTAGGGAAACATCCTTTGAAACGTCATTTTCGTCTACATCATTCGTTGCCTTTGCAGATGGCAACTTACAGACATTCCTAAATATGAAAAATAAATAAAATATAAAATACAAATATATTATATTATATGTATATTACATAAAATATAAAATTAACGTATTGCGAGTTTGGTGAATACGACACAAATATTTAATGAACTATCGTAAAAAAAATTTTGAGTAAAAAAAAGTATTCACAATGCAAACTTGAATGTATTGAATAGACGTGGAAAAATAGTATAGAGGTGTGATTTGAACTTTTTTTTTACCTCATAGTTAAAATTTTGACTTTTTTCACAAAATAAAAATAATTTAAAATATACATGGGAATATTAAAAAAAAATTCAATGCCACTACCAACCTACGAGATTTCACTGTATAATTTCACTTCGCATATTTTTCTTGCCGAAACTCAGCCATTGTCCAATAATTGTGCTGCGAAAGACCTCCTCAACTCATTTTGTACTTTTAAGCCTTAACTTGTTTTTCGACAACTGTCTAAACAAAGACAACAATTAATAAATAATTCTTCTGTAATAGTAGAGAATACTCCTAACCTCAAAAAATAATTCTCAAGACCTCATTGTTGTACAACATCAAATGAAACAGTTGCAATAAATTATTAATTTTTTATATTTGTATTTCTCTTACAGTACTAAACTAAAATAAAAGGAAAAAGAAGTCAAGTTTACATATGTACCTTAAAAAATATTATTTTTCAACTTTCTTTGTAATCACTATAGCGAACATAATAAACTTTAACTATAGTCACATCGCCGGTCATATTCTGTGATTCGCACGTGTTCAATTTCTTCTTTAAACTGGAAACATTGTCTCAATAAAAGAAGCCTCTCATAACACTTTCACGTTAGAGGTAGCCAATTATAGGTTCCTTATTTACACGAAAATAAGTCTGCGACATGTATTCGACGTATCACAGATATCAATTTGCGTGTAGTGCGACGCACGTGTAGTGCGAAGCGCGCGGATTTTTTCGCACGGCTTGCACGCAAGCGATTACGTAGATGCGTCCTCATATGCGTGACAGTGCGTCGCACGTCGTGAAGGTCGCACGTCGTGCGGGCATAGTGCGAGCACACGTTGCAGGTTCTTGCGGAAGGTGTGTGTATGTATATGCATATATATATATATATATATATATACAATATTTAAATATAGATTGTTAAATAAAAGGAAGGTAATCCATCTTGAACGTAATTTTTAATTAATTAAAAAAAGGATTGTTAAATTAACGCATTCGAAAAGTATTTTATGTTTCAAGCCTCATAAAAACAATCGTGCATTCTCTAAAAAACATTTGACTTCACACTTCAAAATGGTCTATATTTAGTGTCACACAGATTTATATATTATTGCGAATTATAGGAAAAGTTCTGACGCACTGTTGTAGTATATAGTATGATAAAATTTTTGACATACTCAACTATACGATCCTATATATTTATACCCCATCAATTTTTACTATGAAGCAGCAAAAATTATATGGTAAAATACAACAATTGTCATTAATGTGTAAACTTACTTTGTGAAATTAAAAATATAGGCTTCAACATAACATACATATCTTTTTATGCAGCTATAAACGCACGATCGATGAGAAAAACTCACCAAACAAAACAAACCTCGCAATTAGTTGTTTAGTGTGTAATGAATGAAACGCAGAATAAAACTGTAAATACCGACAAGTAAACAGCACGCATACACATCGAGGGACCAGAGTCACATCACAGAAAAAATGAAAATTATTGAGAAAACTCGGGAAAACATGGGAAATGATGCAAAACAAGACGAGACTGCGGGACGAGAGGTCGCCATAGAATTCGCGAAGACACTCGTGACTCGTCGGGCATTTCCGTTGGATCGACGAAGGCTGCTGCGCCATGTGTGTATTATTCAACGACAGCGCGCCGTTCTTATATATAGCTTTCTTTATTCCACTTGGCAATAGTAAAAATACATACCAGTAATTAAAAATTCAAGATGTATTCTTTAAATTTATCAAACAATTTTCTGAAAATTGATTTTAAATTTGGTTTTAAACTGCATTCAAAATTAAACATGAAATTCAGACTACAAATTGAATCTATGAAAATAAAAAAATATTTGAAGTTGAAATTATTCCAACAGTTTCATCCTTTAAAAAAATTAAAATTAAAAAGATTTCAAAATATTTTTCACTCGGCGTAAGCATTTTTAGAAATATTTTAAAACTATTTTCTTTTACACATCATTCTTTTATAGTTTTTCTTATTGTTTTGAAATTTCTTTGTGTAATTACTCTGCTGTAAGAATGTTACTTGATGTTAGAATCTTCAAAAATATTTTTTTTTGTTTATACTGAATGTTCAAGAAAAGAACCAGAGATAATAGAAAAAAAAGTTAAAAAAGTTAGAAGTTATTTTTTTCTTTTTAAAAAGTTACAGAATAACCAAAAAAATTTCTTGTTAGTCTTACACGAATTAAGTAAAGAAACATATTATTGAATTATTGTTTTTAAATAAATAAAATGCATTGCACATAAAGCAATTTTACAAATGCATTCAGTAATGTTATTTATACAAATTTCCTAATTTATGCTCACGATAAAATTGAGAATGTTTCAATTTTTATGAATAAACCATTTTTACAATATTTATAGTTAAAATTATAGTAATAATAATTATTATTATTGAAAACCACGCTTCTCACTTATGTATTCATGCTATAAATAACGCATCTTACGAAGTGCGACGCACATGCCCCGCATATCGTGCCTATCACGAAGTGCGAATCATATGCCTCGCACCTGCGTGCCGCTGTTTCACCACTTCAAAAAATTCAACGAAAAACTGTTTTGATTTTCATTTTCCCCTCCATAAGTCCCATAAAAATGCATTTTTAGGATTATCATTGTGAGAAATTCTACTTTTAACCATGAACAAATACAGTAGGGTTGTATCACAAAGTATGCGGTCGGGAGCAGTGCACCGTAATCGTGCGAAGTGTTGCATGTGCGATTTTTATTTCTTTTTTAGATTGTTCCACTTCTTTAAAAAATTAAAAAAAAATATATGTTATAAAGGATATTCTAGGGCATGTTGATGTAAACTATGGACCTGGTGACTCTAGAACATAACCTCGAATTTTTCTTAAATTAACAAAAAAATTTTACCTGGTAAATTTAGAATTGATAAATAAATTTGCAAACGGCACAGTTTAGTAATTTCAGAATTGGAAATTTCGTACATTTGCTACTTTTGAAATTCATTGCTTGGCGATTTGATAAATTTATAATTTATAAAAAAAGTGTACTTTCACTACTTATGAAATTTTAGTATTGTCAATGTGGAACACTTGGTGATATCGAAAATGTATAGTTTGGCGACTAGATAAACTTAGAACTGATGAATAAATTTGCAGAGGGCCCAGCTTTGAAACTTCAGAATGGGAAATTTGGAAGGTTTGAAATTTATTGCTTGGTGACTTGATAAATTTATAATGTATAAAGGAAAGCGAAGACCCGTTCGTTTTGTAATTTTTAAATTGTCAATGTAGAAATTTTGTGATATCGAAGTTTATATTTTGGCGACTTGATAATTTTAGAATTTCTGAATAAATTTGTAGAGGGCAGAGTTTGGCAATTTGATACATTTGCTACTCCTTAAATTTATTGGCTTCATAAATTTATAATTTATAAAGAAGAGTGAACACTCGCCAGTCTTGTAACTTTGGAATTGTCAATGTGGAAAATTTGGTAATATCGAAATTTATGGTCTGGCGACTTGATAAACTTAGAATTTATAAATAAATTTGCAGAAGCCCCACTTTTGAAACTTCAGAATGGGAAATTTGGTAGGTTTGAAATTTATTGCTTGGTGACTTGATAAATTTATAATGTATAAAGAAAAGCGAACACTCGTTAGTTTTATAATTTTTAAGTTGTCAATTGGGAAAACTTGGTGATATCGAAATTTATATTCTGGCGACTTCACAATTATTAGAATATATAAGTAAATTTTCAGAGCGTAAAGTTTAGAAATTTTAGAATGGAAAACTTAATACATTTGCAACTCTTGAAATCTATTGCTTGACGACTTGATAAATTGATAATTTATTGAAAAAAACTGAAATCTGGCAAATTTTGAAATTTTCTTATTGTCAAGGGTTCATGGGAGTGATATTGAGATACTCAAAAATATATTTGGTCAAGTAGATAAGGACAGTCAACGCTACCATACAGGATTTTATAAAGAAGTTTAAAAAATGCAAGGGATCTCCTTTCCTCTAGAGACATAATATTGAAACGAATACAAAATGGCAAGTAAGGCAAACCATGGTCCGGATAAACTTCGTCTTTTTTAAATGTGATATACGTTCAAAACATTTTTTAAACCCTCTCAAGAGCATCAATATAACAGATGGAATTCGGTGCTCAAATTGTTGCCGCATATTCTAATTTCGCGCGCACAATGCCATTGTATAGAGTAATAATTGTGTCTATATTTTTAAATCTTTCACAAGATCGAATCAAGAAGCCTACTCTTTTATTCGCAGTTTTACAAAGATCAGTAATATGCTCCTTAAAATGCAATTGAGCGTTAAACTTAACTCCCAGATCAAGTATTCGTAGAGACCCTGCACAGCTTAGACTCATTAATCATATAATCAAACAAAATTGGATTTGATGCTCGAGAGAAGGTAATTACCATACACTTCGAAATGTTTAAAGGGAGCTTATTCTTCAAACACCAGTTGGAAAACATATCAAGACAACTTTGTAAACAAGAACAATCTTCGAAATTATTCAATCTAAAATAGATTTTGGTGTCATCTGCGTATAATAAAAATGGTAGGTTTATTACGGCTTTTATGTCATTACCGAATACGGATACGCGTTCCGACTTGCTTCTGCTTTTTACCCAAGTATTCCTCTCAAATTATGAAAAATGGCTTTCAAAGTTTTTCTAACCTCAAAGTGCCATGTGGTGAATCTGTTCTCGTGTTGGCTACCTTTTCGTGTTTTTCTTTGGCCCCGATTTGCCTTTCGTGCCTTCGTCCTAAGGCCTGCCCTTTCCAGCTAAACTTTTTTTTTTGCATAAATTGTCGAGCATAAGGATAAAAGTGCCTATACGCTTCTTCTCTTATTGTGAGTAATTTTTCCTTGCATGCTCTGTGTATGTATTAGTACGTGTAGTGGTTTACTATACCGACACATTCACTCACCGACGCGCATCACACAGTGTTTACTAACACACTCCTTTGTGGAAAAGTGGTAAAAGATAAAGGTTTTTGCCCGGGTTGCCAAGCCCCTATCATCCAGGTTGCGTTAGAAAAACTACGTTGCTCCCAGATGTCGGCTACACAAAATGCTGTGGCCTCCCTCCTCTCCAGGACCCCTTAATCTGCAGTCCTTAATTCGGGCCGAATTTGCTACTATCAAAGAATCCATGTCAGCTGATTTGGGGAAGGTAATCAAATCTGTGTCTGACTTATCACAGGATATTTAGGCCTTTAACACCAGGATCTCAGATTGCCAATCCTACATTGCCGGAAACACAACAAGGATCGAAGATCTTGAGGTTAAACTCGTTGAACTTCAGGGTCAGGACCACTCCGAACCGACGCAGAGGCTATCTTCGAATATCCTCGGTGAGTTTGAAGACCGTATGAAACGCAAAAATAATTTGATCATTTTTGGCCTCCCAGAAGCTACGCCTGTGCTCACGTCACAGAGTGATTCCCCTCAAGCTCAAGATAAGTTAACTACCTTCAACCTTTTTCAATCCTTCCTGTCTGATAAGATTGTTTTGGATGCGAGACTATCACAGAAAATACCAGCTCAATTGAAGGGCTTGAGTGTCTCAATCGACCGGACACAATTACAACAAGAACAATACAAACGGGCCAAGAAGGAACTAGACGCTAGAATCAGTACTAGCGAAAAGAATCTATGCATCCAGAATCGCCGAGGTATTCCAACGGTCGTCAAGATTACTCCGACCCATAAAAACGTCAACCCACGACAGCAAAAAATGTGAATCAGGTAAAATTGTCTGTTATTTACCAGAACACTCGTGGCCTTAATACTAAGTTTAGTGTAGTTCACAATTTCCCAGATATTAATCACTACGACATATTGTCCACCCGGTGTTACATCTTTGCAGTTCTCAACCTTTCTTGATAACCTACAAGACCTCCATGACCTTCAATACCCTAACATAGCGATTATTGGGGATTTTAACGCTCCTAAATTCATAGATTTCACACTTGGAAACTTGAGTAACAAAAATCTGGTGTATTTCTCAATATTATAAAGTCTATCTATCTGGTGCAAAGAAATGCAGTCTTAAATGAAAATAAGTTTAAGCGAGTTTGGACCCCGCTTTCAAGAATTTTAAGGTTATCAGCTTATCAGGGACTGTTCCCATATTTAAATTTGAGATTTTGCGACATAAGAAATACACACCTTGGTTCTCCCAATCTCTTATAAATGATATATCCATCAAAGATAACCTCTTGAAAAGGAGTAAGCATGGGGACCCGACTTATTACATAGATAAGATAAAACTGGTCTCGGATAACATTAGCAAAAGAATAAAAAAGATCACCTCCATTACATCAGTGGCATTGAGAAGGTCATAAAAGTCAACCCTAAATCTATTTGGAAATTCATAGACAATAACAAATCTAGCACCAGACAATTAAAGTCTATGTATTGCGGTCTGACAACATTGAGGCATCCACTGTCGATTGCGAATGCGTTTGCTGATGCGTTTTCGACTGCGTTTCAAGTCTCCGATGCACTTGAGGAAACCACGTAGTCCCTTTCGATTTTTATGTTCGAAACTTTTTTTTTTTTTGATAAAATAATGATGTAGCAACTGCAGCTAAGACTCTCAAAGCTTCGGAAACGGCAGTGTTGATCAAATCCACGTCCTGTGACCATAATTTCTAACTTTGCAAAAGTTTTTGAGTTTTCAATAGCCCCTTTAATTCATGCAGCAATTAAACCCATTCTTACTGACGAACAACATGGGTGTCTTCAAAAGAGGTCTACGTTCACCAACCTTATGTGTTTCACACAAAATCTTAGTGGCGCTCTACAAAAAGGTTACCAGGTTGACGTAATTCATACCGCATTTTCAAAAGCCTTCGACAGAATCGATCACACAATTCTTAAAACAAAAATGCATAATATTGATATTCCTATTAATGTAGCGATTAAATAATCCAATATTCTTAAATATGCAGATGATGTGAAACTCTTGAGAACTATAACGAGCCAACTAGACTAGGATGTACTCCAGTCCGATCTTGATGTCCTCTTTCAGTGGTGTAATTATAATAAACTGCCTTTAAATGTTGAAAATTTCTGCGTCATGACTTTTTCAATGTCAGACAGCCTAGCTTTTCATGATTACAAGATTGGCATTACCCCGCTGGAAAGGGTTTTCTCCATCCGTGACCTTGCCCTTGGTCTATTATACGAGCCTAAACTTCTTTTTACGGATTAGATTCAAGCAATGGTATCCTCTACCTCGAGGGCGCTTGGGTTTATAATTCGGTCTACCAAACATTTTAGTCACATTTTCGCTATTACTATGCTTTATAATGCTTTGGTAAGATCAAGACCTGAATATTGCTTTATAATCTGGAAGCCGATACATGCAAAATACGTCAGTCAATTTGAAAGTGTTCAAAAAAGGTTCATTAAATATATTACTTTCAAACGAGACAGAACGTACCCACCTCGAGGCTTAGACTACCTAGTTATGTGTGCGAGTTTTGATTTCCTCACGCTTGCTGAGCATCGTATCCTTGCCGCATGTTTATATATGTTTAAGGTTTTACGATCCGAAGTAAATGTAAATGTTCCTTTCTATACACCTTCACCCAAAAGTGCTGCAGGTCAGAGGGCACCTATTTACTATATGTGCACTGACACAAACAGACTTGTTACTAGCAGCCCATCGAATAACTTCGAACTTTTTTCTGTGACCAAACCTGATTTTTTAAGATGCGTCAACACATATGTAACTCAGGCTAGAAATGCGTAATAATACTTTTCCTTTACATATTATTGTTTATCCTCTTTTGAAGCGAAAAACTTATACTAAACGACAGCCTAACTTGATTAACTTGTTCAATTTTTCGAACCATTCAAATATTTTTATTTTCGCTTTGTCTTAAAACCTGAGTTTTACGCATGTAATCGCCGCCGCTATGGAGCTGCATGCATATAGATTTAGTTTTCATTCTTCTTATAAGGCGTGAATATGTTTTGTTATCATGTTACCCTTTAAACGCCTTAGTTGGGTCCCGGGGAATGTGAGTAAAATAAATAAAACAAATATCATAAAAATGTTTCATAAAGGTAGAAAGTATGAATAAAGACAAGGCGAAATTTTTTTTACACGTTAAATATTAATTTTTCGCTCTCACACATTAATTACTTATGAAACTTTAATGAAACTTCATCAGAAAATATAGTAGCCTTGTTGAAATGTTATACTAATGATAATAATGGACATTTTTTGTCAGTTCTCCAGTTAATTAAGATTATCTACTGTAAATCATTATCTACTGTAGGGTGGTTTCCCCTACCTAAAATCAAAGTAAATTTTTCATGAGACTGTACAATTAAACTCTATAACGTAAATTCTACACAAAGTAAAAATATAATTTTCAATTCGTGTACATTTTTTCTAGAGTATAACGTTCAACTGTTTAAGGTTACATAATACTGATTTTAACCTTGAGTAGAGTTTTAAAATATTATTACATAATTATTCTAAAGTATCTCGTGTAGAACTTTCCTGTGCAGAATTTAATTGTTTTGAGTTAATATATATATATATATTCCTCAGGAATCGAGCCGAAGGGCCTATGACAAAGCCACCGAACGCCTCCTCGGGTTGCGGATAGAGGGTCCCTGTACCAAGGGTTTCTGCTCAATATGGTTACAATAATTAATAAGCAGTCGC
>JAABKJ010001404.1:0-30720 GCA_011634705.1 Andricus grossulariae | reverse complement strand
GATCGTTTGGAACCGCATCTACAACTTTTTGGTGTTTTGGTGGTGTCATTGTTGTTCCCACGAGCAGCTAGGGAAAATTTTCGTCCATCCTTGTAGAGCCCCACGTGCAAGGATAAGGCTGTATACTCTGAGAGGTCGCCCGATATCCCAGTGTCACCGTGTAAGATATCTCACCGAGGTGCCATTCAGCTTTCGGCACAGTTGTTATGCCTCCGTTTGGGAGTTATTCCTTCGGACCCATCCCTGGAAAATTTTTTGCGACTGCTTATTGATTATTGTAACCATATTTAGCAGAAACACTTGGTACGGGGATCATCTTTGAACTTTAGGGACGAATCCTCAAGGAAAGAAGATGAGAATCGGACTGACCTAAAAAACGGCCTTACCGGCTAAAACGAACTCCTTATCCATGCCAACCCATGGCCTTGAAACCGCTTTCGCATTACTTCAAGGACATGGGGGTGAGGCCACTAAGCCGTGCTTCGGCTTCCAATTTTATGTGCCTGCTTGGGCTTCAACTGTCGCCAGACCCAGCTATGATGTACGCATCATCCTCAGTAGTACGAAAATATCGCACAACGGGCTCGTCGGCCTTCGACATCATGGCTGGGCTTGGCTGGTTTCTCTTTTCATCTGGTTTGCTTCCTCAACGGGGCTGCTACCCTAAATAAAACACATCTTATACTCCCAGGCATCCGACTGCGTCGCATCCGCCTGCGACTGTAGACTTTGTTATAGCAGCTCATCCATGTCCAATGGACCACAGTACTCCACACTCCTGCTTCGATTCATGAAATCAATATTTGTCGTCATCTTATTTACACGCGCAGCTAGGAAAGTATGGGTCCACCCCCGCAGAGCTCCCTATGCGGGGGTATGGTTTGCATACTCTAGGAGGCGACCTGATATCCTAGGGACACCGTTTGCAACACCATACCCTGGTGCCATTCAGTCTTCGACACGGTTGTTAACGCCTTGAATTGGGGGTTTTCTTTCGGTACCACACCTGGACCATTGTCCGCGACTGCTCAATGAATTTTGGAACCGTATTCAGCAGAAACCCTCGGTACAGAGCCCCCTGTCCGCAATCCAGGGACGCGCCCGGTAGCCTGGTCAAAGGCGTCGATCATGTGTGTTTGATCCGCGGGGCCTATTTTATTTCAGCCCTACCCTCTGTTTCCAGCGAGCATTCCCCTATCCTTCACCCGGGGACGCGCAAAGTAGGGGTTTCACCTCCCCTTCACCGCAGACAACTGTGGTGGTCCTTGGACAATAGATCGGTTCGTGATTACTTGAAGGCCAGAGTCGCCATTTTCTACAACAGTTTTTATTTAAATAAGGTAGCAGATTCAAATATATTATAGAAGACAACATAAAAATATTAATAAAAAGCATGTGAAATTTAGATTATTGTTAACAGATCAGTCGAACAAAACTTAAAACTTGACAAAATTGAATGAAAAGCAATTACAATAATGAAAATGATAAAATTGTACGAAAAGAGAAGAGCCGATGAGTTTTAAAATGTTTTGGAATACAAATTTTTTAAATACATCAATTAGGATATTTTTTTTATGTTGAAAGGTACAATAAAACTTTCAAGTATTCACAAACTAACAATATAATAATTGTAATATTTTGAAAATCTATATATGTATTAAAATTGTGAAACACTTTTCGCGACCTTTACAAGCTGAAAATTTCATGTAGGTACAAAATTATTTTTCTACAAATGAAAAAAGTTGTATAGAATCGTTTATGTAACACGAGTAAATTTTCCTCGATTTGTGGATGTGGTTTGGAGCAGCAAAGTAGGTCGTTGTTGGTGGTGAGTACTTTACCGGCCTGGGTCGATAAAATGCACTTTACTGTCCGCGGGAAATGCGCGTGCATGCGTTTGTTACTTCAACCTACGCGCACTGCTCTGCGCGGTGCTTGTCACTTAAAACTAATCTCAAACCTGAGACGTAATTTCATGACAAAACTCGAAAACCATAATCTTATTACATAAAATATTGTGCGTACAGAGGCAGCGAAGTCTTTTTACGGTCAAGCGTAAGTTTGCAAGCTCACGGTCGGCCGTAAAAAGAATGCTTCGCTGCGTTGGTGCACAATATATATTATAAGATGAAAAATTTATTTTGCAATTACAAAATAAATGTAAATTAAAACATAAGAATCATTATAAAGGGCCTACCTGATTTTTCATACTTTATAAAAAGATCAAAAGGAATAAAACTCATGTGCCGTGTACGTCAGTTAAAAAATTAGTAATATAAATATTATGTCAATAATATTATGCAATTCATGGATAGAAATGTTAAATCAATGTTTAATAAAAATGATTTTCAGACATCAAATGCTTCTATAAAATTTTAATTTGCACGTGAATTTTATGCTTGAAATATTGTATTATACGTTTCATTACAATAATTATTATTAAATTATATTATATACATTACTTATTAATTTTAGTATTTTTTCGTCAAATTTACATTACAACCTCAATGTATACTTTATTATCTTCATTTGCAGTATACAATTATAATTTTATCCGTTTCTTTTTTTTCTTCTTCTCTTTTTATGAAGTATGAAAAATCATGTAGGTCCTTTAGAATAATTTCTGTGCTATAACATACATCAATTTTGTAATTATAAAATTAATTGGTCATTTTCACAATTTTCGACGTCTCTTTTTATCTGCAGAAAAATAATTTTGTTGGTAAATTCCAATCCTTAGCCTGCAAAGGTTGCAATAAGTGTTTCACCATTCTAATGTATATCGATCTTTTGGATATCAAAATTATTGTATTGTTCGTTTGTAAAAACTTAAAAGTTTTATCGTACCCTTCAACAGAAGAAAAATATTATAATTTATGTATGTAAAAAATGTGTGTTTCACAGATTTCAGAATGGAGACTCTTGCCACACTCATTTGGTTCTTGACTGTAGATTGGGGAAAGTGTGACTGGAAATTTGGAAGTAATTTGCAGACTCTTGCCATACTTTTCACGGTCTTCATTGTAGATTGGGAAAAGTGTGACTGAAATCTGTAAGTCATTTGCATAATTTTGATACACTCTTCCCTACTTCTTATTTAATGTAAACGGAGAAAACCGGAAACTGTGTTTCATTTAAATAATTCGAAACTAATGATTATTTATTGTACAAATTCAACTACACACAATTCAATTTTGTTGTGATTAATAACTTCTCTTGATTTTGGAATCCACTAGAGTAGGGCTTCGCAGTCGTCAGTTTTGTAATTTTATCGTTGATTGTATTTCTGTAATAGTTCTATTCCTAACGACACCTATTTTTCTATCAGTGATTATTTCTATATTAGTGATTATTTCTATATTAGTAATTTGGGGTCTTCCTGTAATATTTCTTTCTGGATTGAAATTTCCGTTGTCTTCTACGTTTTCTTCAGTCATGTCTCTTTCTCTGGCTCTTTTCTCTTCTTTTTTTGAATCTGATCCAAGTCGTATAAGATTGGTCTTTTCCACTTTCTTCTGATTTGTGCTATCCTTGACTTTTCCTCTTACTGATTTTCTGTTTTTTGGAACATTATCAATTCTTGCGCTAACTTCCGCTTCTTCTTCTTCTTCTTCTTCTGACTCTGATTCTGAACTTCGATGTTTTTTAGGTTTCGCCTTTTCTACTTTCTGCTTATTTCTGGATATTTCGACTTTTAATGCTACCGGTTTTCTGTTTTTGTAACCTTTATCAGTTCAGACACTATCTTTCTTTTCTTGTCCTAATTTTTAACTGTGATTTTGAGTAAGTTTTTCCTTTTTTTCCGTCTTTGACATCAAGTTATATAGAATACCGATTTTGAAAGCACGGTAATTTGTCTCTAAATTGTATAGTCATTGGCCGGGGATAAAAACTGTTTTTGAAATCATTTCCTCTCATTATACTTAAGACAAAGTGACAGATCATTATATACATATTCTATAAAAAGCTCAAACAATTTTGGATGAATTTTTGCAAAGGTATTAGTCATTTTCTTTCCAGATATTGTGTCCAATGATTATGTTTCTTCTTTATTAATGATGACAATGATTGACCACACATTTACCAATAAACTGTATTGTTTTATTTGTTTGAGAATCATCCGATTCATACAAATAGGTTGCAGTTCAATTCTGAAACTAATTGTTATTCTAATGAATAAAAACAAAAACTAAAATTAAAGGTTGATGGTAAACATTACCCCAGAGGAGATAAACCGTACTTACAAAAAAAGAAAATCAAAATAGTACCTTAAACAATATAATTAATTATAATGCTCATTCGTGAAACTTACTAACAAACATAATAATTTTTTGTTGGAATCTTTTTCTGGGTTATTTAGAATATTTAGTCAGGCATTTCTTATCTTCCACACATCCCCACTTTCGCTTATAGGAAAACCTCACAGTTTTAAGAAATTGACATTCTACTAAAAGGTGGTACACAGGTTCTGTATTAATCTTATTCTCATGACAGTAGATTCAATAACTATCAGCATTCAAACTGCAGGTTTTATTCTTGATTATAAGTCTCTATGTGAATTCATTTATTAACCTTAATTGCGCTACAATTCTGATAAAACCGAATGGTGTTCTTGACAGAGTTAAGTATTTCTGAGGTCACTCTCGCGAGGTTAATTGAGGATAAAGTATTAGAGCAGAGGACAAGTGGGCTCTATGTAAATCTCCTACATATAATATTTTATCATAAGCTCTTATCCATGCCGATTTATTCTTGTGTAGAGAGAAAAGAGAAAGAAATTCCCAATCGCCGTCTATTCCATTTTTTAAAAATATACTTCTAACCTGGCGGGCCCAGTTGTATTTCTCTAGGGTTGATAAATCATTTTTTAATCTATCCAGCTCTCTTAGTCTTAAATAACATTTCTTCGGGTATCGATCGTCGCACATACTGAGAATTTTCTCTATCCAATTGAGAATTGACTCAAAAACTCTAACTGCAAGTTATAGTTGCGATGCACTATAGGGCTAAGTTACTACTATTGTGTAGATTTATTTACCAAATGCAATTAGAATTCAGAAGCTTTGAGCTAAATCTATCGTAACTTTAAAAAAAATAATTTTCAACAAGCGGGCATTCCTAACCCCAACAGCTTTTGCTCGAACAGTTACTTATTCCGTAATTAACATTTTTACTAATGTTGTTTAAGGGCGGAAACACTCTTTCTGTCAATATAATCATTGCATTCAATCCAGTATTTGACTTGGAAAGAAAAAAATACATCCGGAGCCTTCTTTTCTTGTCAGAATTCATTCTTATCCAGATGGTAATCAAAATCAGGAATTGACAAAAGAATCGAGCGTTTCTTATTGACTAGTACAAATTCAGATCAAGAAAAATGTAAAACTAAAATAGAAATCGATTGTGATCCGAAGACGGATAAAAAATAATGGCGCTGAGAAGTCAACGCATATTTCATTCAATCTAAATCCCAAGGCGTCAAATATTTGGTCCAAAAGTGGGTTAATTCCTTGAAGTGGAAAAAACATCTGAAAACCACATAGGGGAAACCACCCTATAGTAGATAATTATTCACAATAAATTATCTCAATTAACTGAAAAACTGACAATAAATGTTCATTATTTTTGATATTATAACATTTCATCAAGGATACTATATTTTATGACGAAGTTTCATTGTAACTTCATGATTAATTAATGTGTGAGTGCAAAAAATTAATTTTTAACCTGAATAACACATTGTCGCCTCTTCTTCATTCATTCTTCTTACCTTAATGAAACATTTTTATGTCATGTTTATATATTATAACCAAAGTTTGAAGTTTAGTGATCAATATATATTGATACAAAGCGTCCTTTCTTTAATATTTATGAATATTGGAGGACATTTTATTGGACATCACATTTTCCAACAGTAGATAATCAACAGTTGTTGTTATTGTAAATAATAAACTGAGAAAATAGTGTTAATTATTAGTCATTAAAAATCACATAAATTTTAGTAGTATTTTGAGAACTCTTTCGAAAAAGATATCATTTTTAAATTAAAGTATGTAAAAATTCTGTACTCTCCTGTCATCACAAGTCAGGTTAAATGGTATGAAGATTAAACAAACATCTCGTACTGATCGTTCCAATTTCACGGAATATCAGAGATGAAAAGAATGTCAATAATTTAAGCTTTTGTGATTTTTGTAAAATAATCACAGTTTTCACTATTATTTACTCAATAAACTAATATTAATTGTAAATATACTAATGATAGATTACAATTATCGAGAATTAAGTATTCTGTCATGCCCAGTAGCAATACCAGAAACGATTATCTATTGATGGATAGGGTGGGAAAATCGTACCCATGACCAGGTCTAATATAAATGTTTAATACAGCTAATTGGCTAATTCCATGATATTTTTTTCTATAAGAATATTAAATTATATATGTGAGCTTTATTTCACAAAGAAAATTTTTCTTTATTTGTGGAAACTGATGCAGTTAAATGCTGTTGAATTTTTTCCTATCTGGTTTCCTCTAACTACTACATTGCTAATTGCAACTACACTCACATGTTTCTACGTAGATGCCAATTATTTTACCCACTAAAACTGAAATTTAGTGTGTTGAGGTTCTTAATAGCAGTATGTATATAATCTACTAGAGAAAAATTAAACTTCAAAATAAATCCTTCAATTTCAGAAGTTTCGATTGAATTTCGTGCTTTCACTTACCGCACTATGTGTGGTATCAGAGATTTTCGAAACATAGTAAATAATAAATATATAATTTTTGAGTTTCGTAATTCTGTCGCCTAGCAATATCGACAGTCGTTGAAAAGAGCTAATGCGATCGAAAGCTCTTCAATCACTAAAACTTTTTTGTCCTCTGAATCCCTTGAATTCAGTACTAAGATTTCCATTATTTTGGGGGACATCCAACGTAACAAGATGTTTCTCATATACACACCTGTATCAGTCTAAATTAAACGAAGTTAAAATATTAACAAATTTCATCTTTTCAAAATGCGTTTAAAGATTTTTTTTATTATTCATGTATTAGAACAAAAAAAATGTTTGGTAATTTTCCGATAAGTGAAACTTCATCAATGTTATCAACATTGAAAAATTAAAATCCTCGAACCTGATTTTTTTTAATGATTGATGTATTGAAGACCAAACTACAAAATCAAAACATTAGATCTTTTTAGAGTTTGGAGTATAGAAAATTAAATTGAAAATTTTTTTAATTTATCAGTTGGTCAAACTTTTATTAATGCAAACTTAAAAATCAGAAGCGATTCATATCTATATTCATACTAATCCATTTTTTTCTACTAAAGCTTCGATAGGGTTTATATAACCATTTCATTTATCGTGAGTATTTTTCGAAAAAAATGAACATTTGACCTTCAAGAATGAAGATCAGCAATGAATTATATTTGTTCGAATATGTGGGGTCTTATTTATTCATTTTTTAAATCAGGCTTCTTCCTTCAAATATCTTCAGTTTAAAAAATGGACATTTATCCGTATAAATGAGCATTTGATAGGTTTTTTGTCGATATCATTTTTTCAATGATTTTTTACTCTCTTGATTTCAAGTTGAAATGCCTATGTCAGTAGAAAGACCATAACGATGCCTATCGTAACTTTAGTGAGAACAAAACTTTTTTGAACTGATATTAAAAGAGATATGAATCAATGAAGAAGATAGTATCCACAAAAAACTCACAGAAACGATGTAGACAAAATGAAATAAGATGAAGCAGAGAAAACAAAGTAAGAGAAAACAGTTTGTTTTAGTTTCAATAATTCTTTACATTCAGGGGGAAACTCAAGTAAATTGTAATAAATAGAAGTGATTTTCGAGAATTTTTTTCTAAAGTGTCTTGATGAAACTTCGTGAAAATCTAAGTGTATATTTTTGCATATTTTAGGAATGAAAAATATGGATTTAAAAGTTAATTAAAACGGTTTAAATGTAAGTCGCGTGGTTTGATGTGCATATCATCGACATTTGACGGTTTTGATCGACGTGTAATGTAGAGATTTTTGCTTTTGTCCTAGAAATAAAAACCAAAAGGTTGAGATTCCTGATCAAATTAAAGAATGGATTAACTTCAGTCAGTAGTTCTATCAATTTTTTAACTCATTTTATTACATAAACAATTATGCAAAATTTTCCGAAAAAATCTTGTCATCTTTTGTAGAGCCTTGTATTATTATTAATTATGCTTTTTTTTCATGAACATGATGGATCATCCGACGTTAATTTTTATCAAGAATCTAAACCTTGTTGTGTTTTTGTTCTAAGAGAAAAGCATAAAGCTCTACATTACACGCTATTCAGTACCGTCGAACGTCGAGGCTCCGCGCAACAAACCATGTGACTTCCGCTTAAACCGTCTTAATTAACTTGTAAATCTCTATTTTCATTTTTGAAATATGTAAAAATATATACTAAGAGTTTTTAAACTCTCGAACATTACTTCTATTTATAACAATTTGCTGGGGCTCCTCTGTTAATTATATATTTTGTGGGGAATATTAAAAAAAAAAATTGTTTACATTTACTCATAAGTGTACTTAAATTTCTGGATCTATTAAAAAACTGCTTTTCGAAACTTTTTAAAATCATAGCAATTTTTAAATTTATGTCTGATCGACAAGTGTCATTAAGATAATTTGTAATTCTAGTTGTCAGCTACACTAAATTATAATTGTAACTCATAACATTTTTTTATAATGTTAAAAATGAGCTAGCTGTTTGAATTTTAATCTAATCTAAAAAATTATTTGGGACAATTTGTAAACATATTTAATATCTGCTAAAAATTTCGATTGAAACCTGTAATCTATTAGGAAAATAGTTTTTGCTATTTATTGACATTTTTGAAAATTTTTAAATCATACAACTTCTTCAATTTTTATACGATTCACACATGGCATCAATAAAATTTGTAACTCTTTTTCTCATCTGTCATTCAAAAATACTTCAAAATTTTAAATCTTGGATTAATGGCTGATTCGATTTGATTACACTGATAGAAATGAATAGGTGGTACAACAATATTTATGATAAGATTCACCTTATTTTATTGCTGGTATATATACAGCCATATAGGATGTCTGTTTCGTCCATCCGATTCTTGTTGCTTACGAAAGTAGACGCGCAGGTAAAAGTATTGCTAAACGGCAACATTTCAGAGATAGTTCCCTCATAAGTGTTTAATAGAATTACACATTTCATACAATAGCAAAACATATATTACATTTTTGTACCACAAATATAAATAACTTGTATTTACCATATTTGAGTAAGTGCATTTCGTACTCTTTATGATTGAAGTACACGTATTATATCATAAATATACTACGAAAACAAAATACTAAATATATACGAAAACAAGAAAATATCTGCTACAGCACTCATGGATAGTGGCGTTCCCGGTTCAAATCCGGGCTGAGGCAGATTTTTTTCTTGTTTTCTAAATTTAATGTGTCCAAAGTAATCGTTTTAACATCAAGATTTATATTAATTAAAATTTAAAAACTCGGACCTTAACATCTTAAAAAATGCAAATAACATCTTCAAAATATTAATTAGATTATAAATATACTCGTAATTTTTCAACCCATGATCATATGGTTAAATCAACGTTACCATTTATATCAGTGTAGACTTTCAAAAGTTAGCGGGGCAACAACATTCAGGTAACAAAACAGACAGAGAGATATTGACAACATTTTATAAAATTCTGGACTCAGTGAGTGCCGAAACGTATAGATCCGTTAAAAACTAGAGATAGAAAATTTTGACGATTCCATTAGACTCTCATGAATGATAATCTAAAAAGATATTCCTGATAATCAAAGAAACTTTTCCTTGATCGCATATTAATGTACAAATTTTATTCATTCAGAGAATTTTTTTTGTTAATCACAGAACTATTTTCTTGGTATTGAAAAATATTGTTGAAAGAAGCGAAGTCTATCTGCTGAAAAATGACTGAATGCCTAATTTTGTAATTCATTGTGAAACAGTTAAAAATATTGTTACTGGAAAATAAATAAGGATAATAAGAAGAATAATAAGAAAGCATCATGATTGGTTATCAAAAGGCAATCCATTCCGTGTAATAAGCAAAGTCTACGCATCCAACAACAACGAAAACATATATTTGTAAGTTAACTATACTTATTTTTGTAATTAACAATATTTAAAAACGTTAATGTTAATCAATCATAATTGAACTTTATTTTACAATATTGTTTGAATGATTAAAGCTTAACTTACAGGAGTCAATTTGACCCTCAGCTGGTGTTTGACCTTACCAAATAATTAGAATTCTAGAGAGAAATAACCAAGTTTCTAAGTCAAGTAATTATAATTCTATTTGGCAATAACTGTATGATGGTTGCTTGTTTCGCCATGCACTATTTAATTACTGTGTGTAGCTCTAGTCGCTCGAGGTTAATTAATATTTTAGTCTACGGGAAAAATCTAATTTGATTTTTAATCGAGATGGATAATTTTACCGTGGTAGTTTTTTTTTAAACTAGGTTGCGAATATTGAGGCATGAGATATTAGAATAATTATGCATATCTTTATATTTTAAATAGTTCCTCTAAAAACTGAAAATAATATTCATATACATATACTATACCAGACGATTCTCTGGGATTTATGCATATTACTTGTAATGGTCACTTCCTCGCACGAAATAAAAAAAAAGGTTAAAAGTATTATTTTAATTTAAGAGAAAAAAACTGGGATCTGAAGGGTTATTATAATCAATGCGTTGAATATAAAACAGATCGTTTGACTGATTCGTTTATTAATCTCACATGTGACATAAAGTTGAATACTTAAGTAGGCAATGAAGTATTATTACAAATTTTTAGATGTTCCCGCATGATCTAATTCATAAAAATGTGGATTATTGGCTGATGTCTGAAGGGAGCAGGCTGCAATTACTGTCATCAGTAGTAACGGCCTTTTTTGTACGCCACGAACGATTCCTCTCGACTGGTATTATTAAATATCAATCTAAGATTACTTTCATTGATTAAAAAATTTCCATATTTATCTTTGACATCATGTCAAAATTTTCATGTAAAATATAAAAAGAGTGAATTGTTTTACAACGATAAACATTAATATTTATTAAATAGCATAGTAATAGCATTAAAAAACTCGCAATGTGGAACAGGCGGGGGGTGGGTTGGGTGTAAACCTACAGCAATCCAAACAAAAAGTTTAAATTAATTTAAATAATACATAGAACGTACAAAATAGTAGTATGTACTTGTTGATGGCAAATACTGTAAACTTTACAAGAGTTACAACTGTCTACTTTCAGCACTGTTACACGCGATATTTTTTGTCACAAATGCAGGTTATTTTTGATCTGAGCAAGTGGGTTCAGGGAATAAGAGAGTGGTGACAGGTAAAGTGGATGATAGGCAGAGGAGTGTGAGAAAAACAATGATAATTAGTATACAAATGTGTTCAGATTAGGGAATGAAAATGAAAAATGAAACAAAAAATGAAAAAAATTGTAAAAAATATTAACCTTTAAAATATAGCAAAAGATTATTTATAATTATCTTCAAATTCATTCATTCACATTTACCAAATGTCAGTTTGACAGTTTATTATAGCATACGTCAGTTTAGACATCATATTTGACTTTTAGTAACATGAAGTTGTTTCGCGTGCTTGAAAATGCTTTATAATTGATTTTCGAGTTATTGCTTTTGTACTCAAGATTGAATCGATTAGTTTTAAAAAGCTGGATGCATAATTTATAAATTATTAATTTTCAACGGCTTAGTTTCATGATTCTAATTTTAGAATACTTCTATTAAAAACAAGTTTGGAACTGTTTAATTCTCAATGGTTCAATTAAGCTTGGATTCATTTTTTTAGAGCTTTCAATTAAAAATCATATAATTTTTAACATTTTCAAAGAACGATCAAACTTTGAAGGCTTACAGTATTTGAAATTCTTCAGTTTTCATTGGTGAAAATGAGAGTGAATGTTTTTTTTGTACAGAAATCTAATTTTTTAATAATAAAATCCATCCAATCACTTCAAATGTCCTTTAATACTATATGATATGATATCTCTTAATAATTTGTATTAACTTTTAAATTTCTATAATTTAAATTTTAAATTATAGTTTCTAGTGCTAAAACTTATTTATTGCCTAATGCTTTTTCAGAATTATTAAAATTATACGGGCATTAAATTGAAACCTAATCAGTTTTGAAGGTTGGTAGGTTTAATAAAAAAAAAAACCTTCAAATCCTGGAAATCCTTTTAAAATTTCTTCAATCCTATGAAATTCGTTTTGATATTCCTTCAAATATCATAAAATCACTTCAAATTTTTACAATCCTTTGAAATCCAATTAAATGCTTTGAAAAATCCTTGAAATTCCATGAAATCTGAAATTTTTTGGAATCCCGGAAAATTTATTGAAATACCTTGAAAGCTTTTAAAATCTCTTGATATCATTGAATTCTTTGGGAATATTATTAAATTTTAAAATCCCGTTGAATATTCTAAAATATCCTAAAACTTCATAGGTCCTGTAATATCCTTTCAAATCTTCCAAAATTCTAGGAAATTTTTCAAAATCGCATATAATTTGTTTGAATTGCTTAAAATCATTAAATTTCTTGAAAATTCCTTTAAATACTTGAAAATACCCAAAAATATTTGAAATCCTTTAAAATATTTTAAAATACCTTGACATTTTTAACAGCAATTAATGCTGAAATCCCGTGTAATCACATGAAATCTGATGATATTCCTTGAAATGTCTTGAAATATTTAAAACATCATGAAGTCCTTTGAGATCATGGCAAATTTATAAAAATTCCTTATGGAGAGCATTTAAAGTCCCTTAGAATTACTAAAATTCTCGAAAATCTGATAAAATACCATAAAGATCCTTCAAAATATTTGTAAATCTTGAAAATCTTCTGAAATCCATTGGACTCTTTCACAATATCCTGAAATCGTACAAATTTTAGAAAATCCTTTCACATCTTTCGAAATTTAAGAAAATTCTTCAAAACAGCATATTAACCGAAATATTAAAAATTATCTTCAAATATTTAAAATCCTATGAAATCTCCTTATTTTTATGAAATTCTTGGTAATTTATAAGAATATTATAAAATATTGAGGATCCTTTATGTCCGATGAAATCCACTAAAAATCACTCAAGTAATCCTATAAATATACTCTGAAATTTTTTCAGTCATATAAAGACCCTTGAAGTAATTAAAAATACCCTTAAACCTTTTGAATCCTATGAAATCTTTCAAAATCTTTATGAAGTTTAGGAAATTATTTGCGGTCCCATAAATTTTTCCTTGATCTCAGAAAAGCCCTTAAAATGTTTGAAAATATTAAATCCCTTCATAAACTCTAGTGCAATCCCTTGGACTGCCTACAATCTTTAAAATCTCCTGAGATTCCTTAAAACGTTCAAAAGCTTTGGAAATTCCCTAAAATAATTAAAATCCTTGGAAATTTTATGAATTCTATTGAAATCTGTTGACATCCTTTTACATCTCCGAAAATCTTCCAAATCTTTCAAAGCTTTCTAACTCTTTCGAAAAAATGGTGTAGAACGGCTTTTAGGCCCAGTCTGAAAAACTTTTATCGGGTCAGTTGGTGATTTCCAATCCGCTTCTGAACACTAATTTTTTACGAATAAATAATATGTTAATTTTTTTAATCTGGAGATATTTAAAGGGAAGAAATTAGGCATTTTTCAGACACGAAAAAACAACCCTAAGTTCGGAAAATTTCTGATCTAATTGTTTGATGAATTGATGAACTAAAAATGATTTAATTTTAGGCACTTTAAATTTAGAAGACTTCTAATGTTTTAATTGATTTTATTTTGTAGTTAAGTATTCAACATTGAAAGTTAACATTTTATCAGGTATGAACGTTTTCAATTTTTAATTCTTATGCAATTGATCAATTTAATTAGACATATCTCTTTATGTGCATACAATTTTCCGACGCAGCCCTCTCCAGGTCACTTCTCTGGATGCGCGCCTATGTTGATAAAAGGTATCATAGGGGAAAAGGGGCAGGGCAAAGCGGCTGAGTTCAGCGGCGGGCACTCGACGTAAGAAGCCGAAGACGTGGGAGCACGAGAGAGATGAGCGCATTTTAAAAATTATTATTTCATTATTATAACATTAAGCCAAATCCCTTTCGGGGTAAGCGTGACTCCCTTGATTCTAATCTCGTTATATTATCGGGGATCAGGGAATTTAGTGTACGAGACGGGATAAGAGGATGTATAGATTTTCAAATTGATCTAGAATTCCCGTGTTGCTTATTTAAATAACACATTCGTTCCACAACACTGCCCCGACCCAGGTCACTCAAAAATCTATCTAGCAATCACCCCAAGCGAAGAGCTTCATAAAGTGACGATGTGAAGCTCTCCACTTGGGCCCATTAGTATCCAAGGTCTTTCACTTCAGGCGTCATACACATGAATTTTCTTCATCATGCATTTTTTTATAAACTCGCTATATCACTTCCGTACCATTGGATGTAAGTACAAAATTACATATTTCCATTTTAGCTTTATTTGTTATATGTTTACTTCTGGTAGTGGCTCCTACATTGCCAATATCCTTTCTACTCTCTTTTATGCGCCTGTCTATTCCCCATCAGTCTTTCTGTCATTTGTAAATAAACTACGAAGATACACGTACTCATCAACTTGTTCTATCCTCTCATCGTCTTAGTCAGGGCTCACCACTTTTAGCAGGTGTTGACTGCCACGACAAGTGTTTGACTGCCAGAAACTTTTTCTGTAATTTTTTTGTTCTATTTCCAGGAATCATGGGAAGGGTTACGGTCGTTACGGCTCATTGTTCACACCGAAGGGTCTGATGTTTCTCTACTTGAATTCACAATACATTTCATTTTTTCATTTCAAACTTTAATTTCTCGCAAACGATTAGTGACTAGTCAAAGTACAAGTTCGACGAAAATTTATTGGGGCCTGTTTGACCTAGTCTCTAAACTGCCACTAGCAGTCAGGGCAGTCAAAGCCTGCTTCCTGGTGAGCCCTGTTCTAAGACAATGTTGCATACTTTTTTTTCGGGGAGAAGCAGCAAAGTTAAGCGGAGGACACTGAACGTAAGAGGCTGAAGACGTGGGGGCACGAGAGGGATGAGCGTGAAAGGAAGAGAGGGTGGAGAGATCTGAGCACTAATATATTTAAGTATTTTTCCTCCGCATTTTAAAAACTGAATCAATTTAAAAAGAAATCAACTGATTATAAAACGCTAACAATAAGTGACGATAAGTGATTTCGGCAGGAATGCTTATAAACTAAGGTTAAATAGTCAAAATTGCTTGATGTTGCAAATAAATATTTGTATCCATAAAAGTTTCCGTATAACTCTGCAAATGGAATATGTCTCGAGTGTTATATATGAGTTAAAAAAAAAACAGTTTTCTGTAGTTTTTCAATTGTAAGATAAGAAACGATGCCCCCATTAATGGTCGATTGAAGCGTTCGAGAGGTGAGTGCATTTATATACATATTGTATACATATAGAGTGTGCACAATGACTTGCGACATCGCGCCGCTATATATAAACGTGATTAATGGAGCCGAGCAACTCGCCATTCAGATGTACTCTCGCCGCAGCCGGAATAACAAAGTGCTTCGCCCTTTCGCTCTCACCGAGCTTATGGTTTCTAAGCTCTCGCCTCGTTTTCCCCTAAAGAACAGCCGTAATTTACGCTTTGCGATCCACTGACTAATTCACGACCAGAGTCATCTCCACACCTTTTTTCTATAACCTCCTCCACTCCTCGTCAAATTTGATAATAGTCTTGCTGTTCTAATCTAATATAAGATATGGACATACGCATTTTTTATTCATACACGGAAAAAATAAGTTTGAAAACGTTTATGGAACTAATTCAAGAGCAGCGGATGTAAACGATAACTGAGAGGAGTTTGATATAATTTTAAAAATATTCCAGATAAAATTTAGTGTTATTCAGGTGGGGGCGGCGCGCTGTCAGAAAATTGTATAGGATACTAGGATGGTCCAACATTAATAAACAGATTTGGTTGAATGAACAAAATTTTGTTGAATTAACCCTAGACTATGGTTGTTATATGGACAACAAAATATTTGCTTCACCCAAGAAAATTTTTTGGTCAGGAAAATTTGAGTGATACCATTTATTTTGACTGATTGAAGCAAATATGTTAGTTGATTCAATTACAACTTTCGGTTATTTTGAACAAATATTTTGCTCCATCCAAGAGAATACTTTAGTTACTTGAAGCAAGTGTTTTCGCTGGTCTAAGAAAATATTTTGGTTGCTTTGACCAAAACTAGTAGTTCATCTAATCATAAAGGACCCATCATAATTTATATTCTAAATGGCTTACTATGGAATTGTGTCATCTTGTGTGAATTATTTAGTAGTTTATTTAACTACTAAATATCACAAGACGAGACAATTCAACGACAAGACTTTTGCAATATAAATTGTCCAGGATCCTTTGTTTATTCAATTCTCTATATTGGTCTGCTGTTTTATAAAAGACTTAATCACACAATCTTAGGTAATCCAACAGATTCAAGTAATCTGGAGTATTTTTCACATAATTACTTAATCCCAATGGATTTTGTTTGCGGTTCACTTATTTCAATAAAAATCACCGAGATGCAAACGCAAGCGGATTATATTTTTATTTTTATTTTATTTTCGTGACGCTACGAACAATCGCACGTGGACTGTCATTTTGAATTAGAATATACGCGATCCTATCAAGTCCATGGGTCCGTGACTTTTAAGATGCTTTCAACAAAATATTTCGGTTGAGTCAACCAAATCTTTTGCTTCATTCTAGTAAAATGCTCTCTGACATTTTTTGATAGATACAACCAAAAAAATTGGTTGAATCAATCCAATATTTTCTAAAATCAACAAAACAATTCAACCAAAGACTCTTATTGTCTGAAACAAACGAATTTGGTCAACTAAACCAAAATTTTGTTCATTTAGCCAAAATTATTTCTGAAATCAACCAAATAAGGTCAACAAAACGATTTTGTTGAATGAAGAAAATTTTGTTCTAGGTGTGCATCAGGGTTTAATCGAAGGTTGCGAATTTTTTTAGGGATTGAAGAGGGGTTTCTACGGAATAAAACCATATCAATAACTTTCATTTTAACCCTCCTTATCACCCATAACGCCACAAATATGACCAAAAAATAAACTACATTTCTAGGTATTGTTAATAATTTTTAACATTTTCTGCCATCTTTTGTTATGCAAATAAATACAAATGATCAATTTGAATATCCCTAATGACTTTTCAAACAACTTTAAATTGTATCAATGAATGTAACCTATTCAAAAAATTTTTTTCCAAAAAATGTAAATAATAATCGTATTTTCCGAATGAAATGTAAAAGCTGGTCATTGTTTGGAGTCATACATTTTTAGAATATATCATGTGATTATTTCAACAATTCATTATAGTTTGTTTTGAAATTTTCTAAAAATAGGCCGAGATGTACACATTGGTCTCAAATTAGTATCCTATGCTACTTATTGTTGAATAATTACATATAATTGTTAAGGAAAATTGAATTTGTTCGAACAATTAACAAATAGTTTATATATTCGTTTTATACACTATAGACACTCAGAGAGAAAGTTGGCTTGAAACAAAAGCATCGTCCTCCTGCCTGTTTTGTTTTGAACGACATGAGTATATGTTTTATACAAATAGAATTGTTTGGTTGCAAGATTAGGTGAAGCTAGTCGCATAAGTAAATTTTTTGCTAAAAAAGGATTTCTGTTCAGACAAATGAAAATCCTCTCAACATTAAATTTAAGAGGAAATTCCATTTAAGCCAAGAAACATCCTTTTGTCACAAGAGGACATTTCTCTGAGTGAAAGTCAGTAAAATAATTGTATGTGCTCTATTTTATATTATCTTTTTCAAGTTAAAAAAAACTGGTTGATCGAAGAAAAATTGTTTGGAAAAATATAAATTTGTTAAACATCAGAAGGAAAGTATCAAAATTATGCAAGTATTCAACGATAATTAGCATAGGATACCAATTTGAGAAAAAAGTAGACATATCTATCTCGATTTCAAGAAATTTTGAAAATAAACAATTATTAATTGTTTCAATAATAACCTAATGTTTTTTTTTAATTGCTACTTCAAAAAATGACCAACTATTACATTTCATTTAGAAAAACGACTATTTTTTACATTTTTTCGAAAAAAAATGTAAAAATGTAGTTTTTTTTATTTTTGGATCACATTTGTGGCGTTGTGGGCAAGGGGGGTAAGGTTGAGTTGAAAGTAAACATTAATGGTATCTTTTTATTCCATAGACACTCCTCTTCAATCTCTGAAAAATCTTACAACTTTCGATCAAACTCTGAAGTATCACCCCAATTTTTCGAAAATCCAAAATTTTCCCATGTTAAATATATAGGATTTTTGAGTGACTGGTGGCACCTATTAATATTGGACTTTTGAAAAAACATGGCATTTCTTTCTTCGAAAATGGAAACTTTTGGGAGGGTTTCTCGCCCTCTAGAGCAAAAAAAATTTGCAATGCATTTTTGGACCAGCCTTTTGTATATACATATAGACCTATGACTAATTGATTTGACCAATTGCTCTATATATAATTTTACACATTTATTATCATTTTATACTAGCAATAATTTTCATACGCTATGCGTGCTATAAGTTTCTATTTAGCAGTAAAATTCACAATATAAATGTTTCAGGGTGACCTCTAAAAACAAAAACAAGTTTTTCATCATTTCTTGGTTACCAAATATTTTTCACAGTCATAAAAATAAAAACTTTTGTACTTGAATAAATGTTCAATTGGAATGTTGAATACTTAACTACAAAATCAAAGCATTCAAAGCTCTTGTAAATTCAGAGTATCTGAAATTGAAATAAAATAGTTTTAAATTCATCAATTCATCACTTCTTCAAGCAATTTTATTAGACTTTTTCCGAACTTAGGGTTTCAAAAATGTACATATTATTATTCATTCGTAAAAATTAGCGCTCAGAAGCGGACTGAGGGCTTCGAGGGCTCATCATTTATTTTATAAAACATCACTGGAAATAAAATTTCAACAAGGTCAAAGGAAAAAACGATTCCTTGTCGCTTAAAAACGCCTAAAACTTGCATTTGTTCATATCATTTGTTTATAAAACAAAGAAAGTTAATGATTGGAAAAATTTGTTTGAGAAAATATCACTGGTAATATAATTAAAACAAGACTAGAAGATGAAACGATTTCTTTCTACCCATAAATGTCTGCGATGTATATTTGTTTATATACTTTGTTCAAAGGATAATCAAAAATAACATCAGATCTTAAATTTGAATGACCAGGTATCATGCTAACGATAAAGGCAAGGAATTTCAGAGCAGAAATATACATTGAAGTCGATTAACCCCCAATGTTGAATATTTTCAAATACAATTTGTTTATAACAATTAACTTCACAACTTAACTTTTTTTTTTCTTATACCTCTGTGCATTGAATCCAAGTGACAGGAAGTATGAGAAAAATTTTGTCTAGTCGATAAAAAATGAAATAAAAAAATCGACATTTGTTCGTTGTTTGCATTAACATAAAAATTAAATACACAAAAAAATACAAAATTAGCTCTTGTCAATCTGTGAAGAATTCAGCCCTAAATTAAAAAAAAAATCTTGAATTGGTGCATACTTGCGTTCTAAATGTGATAGTGGTTAGGTATTTTTGTAGGTTTCGAATCCTCGGGGCTTAATTAAGATTTTTTAAAACGTTAAAGAATTTGATTATATGTACAAGTGAAAAATACGTTGTCTTGTGTGTAGCTGTGTAACAAATTAAGTGTTATATTAATAATATCAAGAATAATTTTATTTTGCTAAATTGCTTTAACACTGAACTCCCAATATAAGGCCCTCCGGTATACGCCGTTCCTAGAACTGACGGACTCTGCAGTTTCGTGATGAGAGGAGCTGCGTGTCCGAAAGGGAAGATGTGTCCAAATTCAACAGAAATTGTTCATGAGGCCCTGCTTGTTTACGTTTCGATTCCCCCGGCTTATCATCAAGGCAAAGGAAAGCCATGCCCAAAATGGGTCTTATATTGGGAGTTCAGTGTGCTTGCGTAAACTCTATAAAACTCATTTTTCCGTCTACGAAGTATAGAATATGGTGTTATTGGTTTTGAAAATAGCTGAAAATTTTCTATGTTCTATTTTCTATTTCCTACGTCTTATATCTAATAAATGACCTATTTACCAACAAATGGCAAAAATTTGCCCCTTTATGACATAGTTACTCTTATTAGTTGCAAAATGTTATTAACTGCTCAAAAATAATGATAAGAATAAAAATTGTTCGCGAATCAAGTAGGGTGCATTTCTTCAATATTATTGTATTGAAGAAGGTCAAAACAGCATGGACCAAGATGGTCTGTGATTGGGGAACAGTGGAGGGTGAAGAGCAAGAGTTCTGAGAGAGGATATAGAGGACAGGATCGGTATGGAGCAATATACGGGAGACTTAGCCGTGATAAATCCTTATATATGAGACCGAGCAGAGCCGAACCTCTATATGAAACTCCAGCCAGCGGCAAACTCTTGGGATTACCCCGTTGTGTATGTCCCACATAACCTGACATCGAAGAAAAGTCCGCAAACTCTAACGTTCTCGTGGAAAATATTACAAAAACATTTAATTTCAACAACAAAAATCCCTTGACTGAAAAAAAGACAGAAATACACTACCGTCGGAGATTTTCGGTGCGACCAGCGCGAGTATTATTAAAAATCACTTCTGACTTTGAAACGTAATTACTCGTTCAAAAAAGGAGCAATAATAATTTTTGAAAAACGGTGGCAAAGCTTATTAAATTCTGCGTCGAATGACTTCTGATAGAAATATTTTTCACCTTCTAAAAAGAATAGACTACGAGAAGTTTTTAAGGGGGCATTCCAATGTGAACGCACAAAAAAAAGCATATTTTCAATCATTTTTTTCTCGGAAACTATTGTATATAATTAGAAGAATGTTTTCTCTCTCTTAAAGGTATGATCGAGAAGAGTAAACAAAAAATCGGTTAGATGGTAAAAAATATTTATTCATTTATTCATAAAATAAAATGCATGTGTGCAATAAAAAAGTTTTCTGCTGGCGCAGTGATTGTGGCTCTCTTGGTGATCTGCAACAGAAAATCGAAAAAGTTTATTGATCTATGTCAACGCACCTATGGTCCGAACCTCCACTTCTTTATTTCATCAAAAATTAACAAAATGGCGGTGCTTATTGTGAAAAAGAGAAAAAAACAAAACTTTTTTTGCACCATAAATCAGGTGAAATTATAAGTTAGAATCAAAATATCAACAACTTCGAGGTTCGGGCGATAACCATGATAGTGCTGAATATCGTGTTAAAATTTGAAGTCGATACGCCCGTGTCATTTTTGAGAAATCACCTGCACCAGCGGAAAACCTTTTTCTTGCACACATGCATTTTATTTTATAAACAAATAAATAAATATTTTTTATGACACATGCATGATTTCAGACCTTTTGACGCCCTTTTTACTATTATCAGTCCACTCAACGTAAAAATTGTGAGGAAGTTTTGGTTGCAGATAATAGAATTTTGCGGTTATTTGTGGAAAGTTACCATGTATAACTGATGAAATTACCATAAATGACCGAAAATTTTCATAAATTTCCGGAAATTGTTAAAAATGAATATTGTGTAATTTATGGTAAGTTACCATATTTACTTGTAAAATTGCCATGAATGACCGAAAATTGTCATAAATTTCTGGAAATTTTTAAAAATGAATATTGGATTATTTATGGTAAGTTACTATATTTACCGGTAAAAATACCATCAAGTACTGCAAATTGTCGTAAATTTCCGAAAATTAACAAAAATGAATATCGTGTAATTTATAGTAAGTTACTATATTTACCGGTGAAATTACCATAAATTACCGAAAAAATCCGTAAATTTATGGAAATTTTAAAAAATGAATTCTGGGTAATTTATGATAAGGTACCATATTTGCCGGAAAAATTACCATAAATGACCAACAATTTCCATAAATTTCCGCAAATTTATAGACATATTTAAATTGAATCCGGCAATTTTTGTATTGAATTTTTGATAACTTATAATAAGTTAACATAAATTTCATGCTTCTTTATTCAAAATCTAATACGAACTGAAATCATGATTGTATTTCAAAAATGTCTGCAATCATCCATTTGTTATGAAAAATATCGTATGCGCCAAGGGGGAGAGGCACTTTTTCTCCCCCTAGGTGCATAATATACTATTTTATCATGAAAAAATTGTTTTTTTCACTCTTCTTGATCATACTTGTAAGAGAAAGAAAACATTCGTTCAATTATATGCAATCATTTCCGGGAAAAAAATTTGAAAATATGTTTTTTTATGCGTTCACATTGGAATGCTCCCTTAAAAAAATGCATGAATTTCTCGAATTTTAAACTTTGATTTCAACTTGTGGCATGATCAAGGAAGGTTGCAGAAAAAAACCTGAAATTTAGACCAGAGAGTTTTTGATTTCTTAAATTTGATTTGAGCTTACAAGAGTTGAGAAGTCTTTATGGGTTCTCAAGATATGATTGAAAACGTCAACGCATGTTTGCGTTGAGCTAATTCTAATAGCTAATTCTACTTATTGTTATTATATACTTTTATTTTTATTTCTATACATTACGTTTTTATTATATTCCCATCTCTAAGAATTCGATCCCTTTCTGTGTATAAAATTATCGGGCAACTATTCGGGGCCAGGATAGACCGTCCTAACCACTAATGTGGCGCTTTCAATACGGTCTATTATGGCGCTGAGTAGAAGTGAAACGTTTTTGTATAGTCAGACGCTTGTCTGAATAAAAAAATTTAGCGCTAATCTGTCGGTCTTTACAAAATCAATTTTAGATGGTTGACTTTAAAAATTATTTGACAGATTGCCTAGACGATGAGAGAAAAACTCTTTGTTTTTAATGTACATTTTTATTTTCTATACTTTCAAAATCCCTGGATATTTTTAGTAATAAATAAAATATTAGTATTCAAAAGCTAGACATTTTTTTGTCCTGATAGGCTAGCTAGCACCCGATCAGGGCCCGAAAGGACTGACTACATGATAACAAAATGAATTTTTTCTTGTGTACGCTTTTAATTTTTGATACTTTTAAAAGCCTTGGCTCTTTTTGGAAATGTACAAACAGATATTTGACTGAGATATTCAGATTTTTTTTGTCATGAGAGGCTAACCAGCACCCATCAGGGCCCAAAAAGATTACCAGGGAATGCCTGAAAGAGGAATTTTCGATAAATTAAAATTGAATTAAGACGTTATTCTGAAATTTTCAACCCGCAGTTCCCCCAAAAAATCTTAATAAGATTTGATAAACTTAGTAAATGAACATACAGTTTTATACTCTTGAAAATTAAAAAATTTGGTTAAAAACAAAAAAGTAATTCTTTTTGTTTGATAATTCATATTTTAGGTTTAAAAATGCAACTGTTTCGTGAAAAATTCGTCTTTTTGGGATGAGAATTAAACATTTTGGTTCAATAATTTTTCTTTATTGACTAAGAAATCTTTCTTAGTTCAAAATTTGTTTGTTAGGTATATAAATTATTCCGTTACCTTAGAAAATTCATCATTCTTGGCTGAAAATATGACTGATTTGTTGAAAATTAATTGAAAATGAATTATTCAGAAAAAAATTTATTAATTGAAAATTACAATTTTCTTTGAGAATTCATCTTTTTTGGTTGAACATTCATCCACATAGTTGAAAGTGAAACTATTTTGTTAAATATTTATTTTTTGGTTGATGATTCATTATTATAATTCAAACATTTTTTTTCATAAAAATTAAATTCAACTATTTGGTTGAAAATTTATTTTTAATTGGTTAAAAATTAATTTTCTAACCACAAATTTGAGCATTTGGTTTTACGTAAGAACATTATCTTCTTTAGTTGAAGATTCAACTATTTAGTTGAAAAATTGTATAATCTGTTGAAAATTTGTCTTTTGTGGTAGAATAATAATCTCCTAGAAAAAAATTATATTTTTTATTGGTAAATATTTATTTATTCGCCCAAAAATTTAACTAACTTATAGAAAATTCGTTTTTGTTTTGTTACACATCAATTTTTGAACCTTAAAATGTATAAATTCTATTCTTGGCTGAAAATCAATCTTTTTTAATTGAAAATTAATTAAGTTTGTTGAAAATTCGTTCTTTTTGTAGAAAATTATTCTTCTTGGCTGAAAATTCATCTATTTGATCGAATATTCAACTACTTTGTTTGACATTCATCCACATAGTTGAAAGTGAAACCAATTTGTTAAAAATGTATTTTTTGGTTGATGATTCATTATTATAATTTAAAAATATATATATCTTTTAAAAATTAAATTTAACTATTTTGTTGAAAATTTGTTTTTAATTGGTTACAAATTAAGTTTTCAATTAAAAATTTACCCATTTGGTTTCAGGTAAAAACATTATCCTCTTTCGTTGAAAATTCAACTATTTGGTTGAAAAATCGTATAATCTGTTGAAAATTTGTCTTTTGTGGTAGAATAATAATCTTCTAGGGAAAAATTATATATATTTATTTTTTAAATATATTTATTTGGTCAAAAATTTAACAAATTTATAGAAAATTCGTTTTCGTTTTCTTAAACATTAATTTTTGAACCTCAAACATGTATAAATTATATTCTTGGTTGAAAGTGTATCTTTTTTAATTGAAAATTAATTAATTTTGTTGAAAATTCATCCTTTTTTGTAGAAAATTAATCTTTTTGTTTGAAAATTCATCTATTTGATGGAATATTCAACTACTGGTTTGATATTAATTTTCTTTTGAAGATTCATCATTTTAGTTTAGAATTCATTTCTTCAGTTAAAATTTGAAATATTTTATTGAAAATTCATGCATTTTGTTAAAAATTCATCTTTTTCAGTAGGAAACAATCTTCATTGTTGAAAATTGATCTTTTTGTTTGAAAGTTCGTTTCTTTGGTTCATAAATTAACTGTTTTGTTAAAAAATCGTTTTTTCAAATCAAAAATAAATTTTTATACTAAAACTTCATTTGTTTGTTGGTTTTCCTTGAAAATCTATCATTTTTGTTAAAATTTCAAGTATACAGTTGAAAATTCATGTATTTTCTTGAAAATTCATCTATTTTGATAGAAAATTCATCTTCTCGGTTGAAAATTGATTTTCTTAGTCGGAGATTTATTTCCTTGGTGAAAACTGTGTCCTTTTTTTCCTTTATCGTACTTTTTTTTTTACCGTTTTCCTTTTTCCAACCATTTGTTTTATCATTATATCGTTTTCATATTTTTTATTCTATTTTTCTTGAAAATAATTTTTTTTTCATGTGGATGGAGTGAATTAGGCCTGGAAGAAAATATTACAGTAATGGCAGTTATATAAAATAATTGATAGAAAATGACTATTGACTATTGACTAAATTTTAATATTTCTATTATATTTTATTTTTTATGACATCTAATATTTTATTGAATACTGATTTAGATACAAATTTTGTGAAAATTGACGAAAATGCTTGTATAAATACATGGCAACCCTTACAATCGAACCCAGAGAATCCAGACTTATTTAAGAGCTATTGATAACGGACGGCCATTAGCAGCGATCGCATTACTGGCTGAGTGGCTAATGGTGCGCGCCTTGTCGGCTTTTCCTATGCTTTTCCTCTTTCCTCGATTTCCCGATAGCACTGCCGCGAGATCCTGCATCGTCGATAATGCTAATTGTGTTGCTTCTCTTTCCTCGCAAAGCGCCAAGATTTATTGCCTCTCTTTTTCACCCCCTTGTTTATCTCCTAACGACCAACACCATAAATGAAAAGAAGAAAAATCCTTTCAAATAAAATTTATTATTAAAATAACTATATATACACCATTTTTTCTCCAGAAAAGTGTAGAATTTAAAATAAATATAATAAAACAATTTTGTAATACTTTGTCAAACAGGCTCTTCAGTACTACGATTCATATACAAATAAAATGTTATGTTCCTCTTTTACTGGCTTCGATGATATTACGCAAAATAAGTACAAGTTTTCAGGAGTGCGTTGATATTTACAGGTACATTTATGTGCATTCATACGTATCGACGATTATATGCGGAGGCCGAAATCGGCAGAACGGTCATTAATTTTCGCGCATAAAAATCAATGAACGGTCCATAAACAACGCGCGTATGCAGAGCGTGGACCGCTCGCCCATTTTCCAATTTGCAATTGCGAATCGCGTTTTTAATTATAACGAACACAATGGCAGTCGACCGGGAATGGCATTCGGGCTGTTTCTCTCATCCCAGCGCGACGGCTGGACCAGGATATTCCGTTTTCACGATAATTATTGTCGTTCGGTCCTCTTTTTATTCCCCCCCCCCCTCCACGCTTCTCATCCAAAACCCACCACTCTCATCGAATCGAAAATCACCATCGCATGACAAAACATTTTGCAACGTGAATCAATACCCTGACTGTAAATTACAATTTTCTATTTGCTAAAATACTATTATATTGCATCGATATTCAAGATTATAAAAAAAGTTTTATTTGTTTTTCTAATGAAAAGATGATGAGCTACTATTTTGTGCTTAATGGTGAGCTACCTCCTCTATTTTACTCCCAAGAATACTAGAAAGTTTCGTAGGTACTAATATTTTTTTGCATACCTGATATAATGAATCTCTTATTCACCCCTGTCTACTCTTCTATCCCACTTTTTTCTGCAACCCTCCAACTCCTCCTCGCTAGACCATCAACAATATCCCCATATTCATCTATGATCAAGAAATTTTCCTCTTTTCTCAAATCCTCAACCAACATTCTGTTCCTCTCTCCAACATATCCACTTCCTCGTCCCATATACTCCTTACTCCATGTACTCTATTAATAATCCTTTCAGTCTGTGCCTCCAAATCCTCTCGTTTTCATAGCCATCAGTTCCATTTCTATCTATAACACTTTCTTGCTCACAAATACTGCTACCTACTACCCGTCTACCTACTACCCCTGTCAACCATCACACTTCTTACTTCATATAACCATCGCATAATTCCACACCACGCTCTGCCATACCCACCCTTTCCGCTCATAAATCCCTTCCTGATTCTTAAATACACACCTACCCCTCCCTAGGATCTCCCCTCCCATTCCCAAACCCTTCGTACATAACCTACCATAAATACACTTCGCACCTTCTTCATGGCATAAGCCTACCCCCCCCCTCCTTTAACAACCCATACTCCCTCCCCGCTAAATACACTTACTTCATCCACTATGTCAGCCCTAGTCTCTACCCTCCTAAATACACCTCTCTCTCCTCCACCATAGTTGACTCTCGGGTGACAAAATTAACACACCACCCCCTCCTAGGTGCATTGTTATTGTCAGTTTTTGAGGTATCTTTTTTAACCATTACAGGGTGCCATACGTTTACTCTAATTATTAAGATAAATATAGAATTACATAAAATAGTGGAAGATATTTGGTCTCAGATTTCCTATATCTGGTGAACCTTTTGTTTCCCCAGACATTCATTCATGGAAAAACAAAATCCCAGACGACTCGTTTCAGACCCTTATCAATCAAAAAGTCGTCCGACTTGCGAGTTACGATATAATAAAATGAGCCATTGCCCTCGAAAATTCGAGTCGTCTCACACCTCTCAGTCGAAACACACTCACTCAGAAGGAGATAATCGTAAAAGTTGGGCATCCAACTCACATAAGTTTGGAAGAAATGTAGTCCAAGGTTGGTCAGATGTCCCCTGAAAAGCGTTAACAACACGGAGGAATAGGGGCCTTTTAAGTTTTGAAGACACCATGATCCTCACCCTTTGCAAGCCATCGTAGCCAACTTTTACGACAACATCACGCGGATTTATACTTACTTAAGGAATCACTACTACGCTTTAACCCCGAGTTATGGGCCCCACACGAATCTTATGATATCATCTGGATGGTTACACCGAACCGATCCTTTCCTTTTATGTCCAGAGCAGTGATGCTCTCAAGGGTTGATGCGATGAGCCATATTGAAATGATAAATGGTGTGAGTTTTAGAACAGAAAATCAAATTAGAAATTTTGAGAGATTTTCAAAGTATGCGTATTCAAGGGTAGGGGGTTGTTGAACTTTAAATAGCGTGAATCTTATGGACCGTCATACCTTCAATTACTATGATGATAAAAAACGATGTTGAAAAAATTAATTTAAAAACAATATGTAATTGATTCAAAAAGATTTGTTTGATCAAATAAACAAATTAAGGATGAGAGTTCTAATTATTGAGGCAAGAAAAACTAAGAAAAACTCGACAAATACTTGGATTATAGTATAAAAAACACTTCCAGATAACGGATATCCAAAACTGTTTTCCCTTTCTTCAACTGTTTTAATTTTCAATAAGTAATCCAGCAAATTTCGGCAAATATATTCGTCTTACGGTGAATGTTAAAGTAAAAATAAAAGCATAAAAATCATGTAAAAAACATATTTATTAAAAAAAGCCTCAAAATTACATATTATAAAAAATATATAATATGATAAAAAGGAAATATATGAATATAAAGATTGCTAATTTTGTGTCGTGTAAAGATAGGGGGTTTACAAAAATAAAATGTATGTTAAAAATACCTGAGTCAAAAAAACAATGTGGAATTTTATGGAAACCCCATTTTAAAAAATTGTTAAAAAGTCACAATTTTTTCAAATGAAGCTGCAAATAATTTTGAGAGGTTTCAATAATTTATAAAAGTATGGCAAAAATAATACAATGTTTACAGACGGACGATACAAGACTTCTGTTATGAAAAGTCAATAATTTTAGAGGTGAGAACTTTCCATAAACCTCTGAGGAAAAGGCGCGCCAAATCTAGAGGATATAAGATTGAAATAAAGTATTATTGAATTTAGAAATAAGACTTTAAAAAGGGAACCTAATGCATATTGCTTTGATAAATTTGGTTCATATTCATTAATTCAGTCTTTAACTTTATTGAAGTTATGATATACTCATTAATATAAATTGATTCAATGATACGTCTTTTAAGAGTATTATTTCCCCTAGACAAAATTTTAGTATTTATCAAAACCAAAAACATGATTAAATTTCCGTGAATGTTGTGATAAATCTGTGTTTAAATTAACCAATTCTGCGATCTCTTTTATGTAATCAAGGCAATTTTTCAGGGCAAATATAAACGTTTATCTGTCTTCATAAATTCTACTTTTTAATATCCTGCCAGTTTCACATAGTGAAATAGTGCATTTCATTACATAAACCACATTGGACAAATTTTCTATTGTTTTTAAATCTTTTTCGTTAGTTAAAAATATTTCTAAAGTACGGATATTTTTAAAGTAAACGTTTATATTAATTTTTCTTAAGCATCTCCTTAATCTTTCAGAAAGACGTTGTACGTATGGCAAGGTGACTTTTATATCACTTTTTTTTGTAATTTTCTAACCATTACATTTTCTTTCTGTCTTTTCTTTTTTGTTATTGTATTGTATATTTCATTAATACGATCATCAATGACATTCTCCATTAACGGCAATCTATAATTGTTTAATTGTAAGGTGGGTTTTACTTGGTCTAAATTTTCGTCTCTATATTTTATATAATTTAATTTGATACATATGTTGACGAAACCTTTTATCAAACCGATCTTTTGATTAAACAAATGATGGGGATTATAATTTCAGTAACAAATAGACGAAGATGAGTTTTTAGGCAAAGGACCCCGCACCAAATGTACAGTAAATGGCTTTTTGTGAAAGAATTCTAAATCTATTTTTTTTTGTGTGTGTTTAAACGTGCAAAGCAATAATCCGAAAGAAAAAAGAAAGAAAAATGGGCAGTTTTTCAACAACAAATTGTCAAAGTTTCAATTTTTTACATGTATTTTAATAGAAAAATGCTTATTTTAGAGAAAAGTTTTTTTTTCTTCTAAACTCTTTGTTAGATTTTGTTAAAAGTTTCACATTTTGACTATCAGTCTTACCGAAACAAAAGTTTCCCATCTAAGAACCAGAAAGATTACGGCTTTTTGGGTATACAGCATGTTATGGGGGTATTTTCATACTTTGAACATCCAAGTATGGGAATCATCATTTCTTAGTAACTATAGTCACTGGAGATGTTTTATTTAAATTCTAGGGTATGCAATCACTTTCAAATAAGTAAAGGAAGCGTGCATTGCGCGGATATTATATATGTGCATTTACATCAAAGGTTGTTTTATCATCCCTTGAATATTTAATCCAGAATATCGACATTTCCTAATGACTAAAATCACAAAAAGTTTTCTGATTAATATATGAGGATATGAATCATATTAAAGTAAATAGGGAAGGTGTAGGACGACAAGGGTGTCTTTGAATTTTTCTAGAGGGTTGTTTAATCATCCCTTACTTAGAGAAGCAGAGAAAATAAATTTTCGTAAGGAATAAATCACTGAAGATCAGGCCTACAATATCACTTTAAAATATACATATGGGGCATAATTTCTGAAGTGTACCCAC
>JAABKJ010001403.1:0-30729 GCA_011634705.1 Andricus grossulariae | reverse complement strand
CTTAATATTATCCAAAATCAAATCTACTTTGTTATATTTTGATTGTGGATCACTATTCCAAATGATGTCACATAAGTTCTGATTTTTTTTCTGTATTCCATGTTAAAAAATACTTCGAAGGTTTCCCTCAATATCTCCGTAAAAGCACGCAGCCTATTTATGAACGTCTTCTTTGAAACAGAATAAAACAAATAAAGGAAACATAATGAGGTACGATTTGAAGTTGCAGCAGCAGCTTCAAGTCGATATTGATTTGTTTTTCTAAAACGCGAATGTCTGAAGCACGATTTGTTTTAGAAAAACAAAAAATGCCTTTGTATGATAGAAAATGAAAAAGTGTCTGTAGAACACTTTTCCATATTAAATATATACGGCGAAGAGTCTCTTTCAAGACATTTCGAATTAATGCCATGAAAAAAAATCAAGCCTATTAATGAAAAAATGGTTAAAATGTGCATTTGTTTATAAAAATTGTTTAAACCATTAACATTTTTTTGGTCACTATGAAAAATATGATAACAAGGAGTCTTTGGCAAAACATTCCAAGTTGATTCCGCAAAAAAAAATCACGTCTTTTCATCAAAAAATGGTCAAAATGTGCATTTGTTTATAAAAATGGTTGAAATAATTGACAGTTATTAGCTATTCTTAACGTATTGTCAGCGCACATTATAATCTATGATACTTTATACAAAACATATGAGTTAAAATTAGCTATAGATTGCGAATCACGAAAAAATGACTTTTTTCAATTAATTTGCTTATAACATTATTTTAAATTTTTGTTGTTACGCTAGTTCACTAAAAATAATTTTGAGTTATTTATTACACTGATTTATGATCTTTTTAATGAATTTGAAAGTCTTAGAAGAAATGGTATCACGGAAAAGTTCAGCAACAAAAAGTTGTAACTTTGTTGTTAAATAAAAAATTTCTGTTGACTGGAAATAAAATATCCGCAGTTAGTCATTTTACCAGGAAGCCTTACGGCCATTTCTAAAGAAGAAACTTCAAAATCTGTTAAGAATTGCACTGTGGGTTGGTTTTTGGCCAAAAAGGTACTTTTTTCCCCACTGTGCGGCGGCCTCTACTTCCTCCAACACAGTAATACTGTCGAGGTCCAGGACCTCGATTTCAGTGCGGGGGACGAGCTCGAGCATGCTAGCGGTCAAACCCTGAAGCTCGATTTTTGCCACTAGGCACACATCGGTAAAACAGATACTAGATCACTCCAGGTTACATTTACAGCGGTATAAGAAATGTTTATAACAGTAATCTTAATTTTTAAGTAGCCCCTTTCTGTTCTTCAATAACAAATTTTAAAAAGATTTAACTTCTTCAAACTCACAAGTAGCCTGGCACGAAGAGCACGCTAGGCTGGGGAAGGAAACCTGGCTGGAGAATAAGGTCTGGCTGAAGGAAGAGATCTATCAGCAAAATTTTGTCTGCCAGAAAATGAAGAAGATGGTCCGCCTTGAGAAATATCAGGTATATGGTCGCCATTAGGTGAGCACTTGAACTGTAAACTTACACTACCGTCAGAAATTGTCGGTAAGATCAGCGAAAGTACTATTAAAAATCACTGCTGACTTTGAAACGTGATTACTTATTCAAAGATGGAGCAAGACACTTTTTAAAGAAACCGTTAGAAAGCTTATCAAATTACACCTAATAGAAGTATTTTTGATCATTTCTTTAAAATTTTTTTCATTTCTTTGAAATCTTGTCTTCAATTTGAGCAGGTCTCCTCGTTTCAAGCCACGTTTTCTTTTTTTTTTGTTGAAAAATTCGAAAAATGTTCGAACACCAAAGGTGTTAGAACCTTCGTAACAAAGTTATTTCAACGGAACCGTGCTTAGTTCGTCTTTGATTTTTTAATAGTTATTTTATGTATTACAAACTTCAATTGGTTCATGATATTACATGATATAGAAATTTGTATGCTTCCTCCGTATCATTAATCTTGTACAATTCAGCCCAATTAATTCTAGCTATGTTTAGGTATAGACCCGTGTATTCTTTTTCTTTAAAGAAAGGAATTTGGTGTATCTCAAATTAACAGATCGCATCATTGGTAATAAAGATGCAATCCATTACTACAATATTTATCTATCTGAGAGAATACCCTGAGAAGAATTATTATGATTTCTTATATTGAAATTTCCCGTGGCAGTAAATTTCACCTGATGTAATGACCCGAAGAGCTAACAACTCATCTTTTGAAACTATGAATGATTTCAAGATAATTCACAAGATTTGAAAGATTCCCAAATATTTCAAGAGATTTGTGGAACATTTCATAGTTCATTAGGTCACTTTGATAGGAAATATCTTTTTAATTATATTTTTTATAACATACATATTCTGGATACTGCAAGAATAAATTCAGATTAATTTTTTATTCATTTCGAGCAAACTCAAATAGAGTTTGGAAAAGAATATCAATTGGAATAAAATGCGTATTACGTCGGACAAATAGTTGTATGTGAAAAACTTGATAAAAGATCTTAAATTCATAGATATATTATAGTATTATACTCGCCAATAGAATTAAGAACGACCATTAAGGTAAGAACCAGAGTCTAAACGATCCCCATTCTTTTCTTTCAGGCCAAAAACTGATTATTGCGTTTATGGGTAATTTGGTGAAAAGTTTAATCAGTACTCATTATATTAATTCGTTGGTTCTATCCTTTGGTCATTATCTCATAACTTATACTCACGATTTTTCTTCTGAGCCATTTATTTTTATATTTCATAAATCGGTCCATGGAAATAAATTTGGTTACCTCAATCGAGGCTAGTTAGCTGTAGATATATATCTGTAGGGGTCTCTAGCAGTTTTTTCAAATAATTTATAGGCATTTTCAATACAATTCGAGAACAAACCAGCATTTGGAAGAGACTCCAAAGATTTAAAAAAACATATTCTATCGAATTTTTTGCTTTAAATCGTAGCTTTTAGTTTTTTAAAATAAATATAACTATTTCTTATAATTTTCTACGTCTATAAAAAAACTATTAATGGATTTTATTAAACGTTCACTTTATGTTGAGGCAGATACGTCAGAATCACAAAGAGGGTGCCTTAAAGAAGATTTTGGGATACCAGGTCGAATCCCATAGTATATGGATCCGCTCCCTGCAAGCGGCGCTTTTCAGGGAGTGTTCTTCAATTCCCTAGCTACTCGTGGGGCTAAAGTGAGGAACACACAGAAAATGAATAAGCTCCGACCTGGGGCCCGACTCTAACCCACCGGTAAAAGAAGAGTGAACAGGGCTCCCCGTAAGAAGGAAAAAGGATAGCGGTGCCCAGAGAAGGAAAGCCCTCTTAGCGCGACTTTAAAACAGCAGTCAAGGTACCTCACGAAGGACCATAACTGCAGAAACATCATCCGCAGCAACTGTTTAGGCTCGTTCTACGGGTAATAGGAGAAAGAACTCTGAAGACACTCCCACGAACAGAAAGTCGAAACGGCAGATGGCTCTGGAAACACAGGGCCTTAATTTCGCGCAAATGGCTAACAACGCCCTGATGAGAGTGGTCGATGGGTCGGGTTGTCCTTAGGCTATCCAATGCTCTTGAAAAAGCGAATGGATTTCGACGTCGTCGCAATGAGGAAAATATTTAGGGCAAGCACTGCCATTTCGAAGTAGGCTCTTCTGACTTCACATATAAGCTGAGCATGCGGGCCAAATGCTGGTGAGTTGTCGAAAACTTCTTTCGCCAGAAGCTCTCGATACGATCTGGTCCCCAGACGGAATAGTTCATGCCTTTTAATACTTTTTTGCTCGAAAGCACCAGTGGAGTAGCTGAGTAAGGAATAATGCAAGAGGGGTGAGGTTAGAATATCCAACATTCTACCATTAGACTCAGATATAATTGATGAACAGTTGAGCAAGAAAACAAGTACAAAAAGAACTACCGAAATTAGTATTCAGAAGAGGTGAGCATTCGCCCCACCCAGAAGATGGCGTCTGACAAGAAATGACATTTCCGACATGTCGGGCGCTATACCGCCATTTTGAGAGCAAGCGAATGTCCTGCTTATGGAGTGGTCCAAGTGATCACTTGAAAAATTGACGCCTTTATATCAGGGTTCATGTCGGGGTCCATGTTGACCCAGAAAATACATGAAATTTCATTTTAAATTCACTGACGCAATTCAATAAGTATGACCTTGTCCGAGACAGCAACTAACAAATTTCAACGGCGTGTGCTTACCAGTTTGGCAAACGTCGCTGAAACGCGAGAGTTTACTTCACGTTAAGACATGCAAGATGTTAAGACACCTACTTGGCAGTTGTCTGCCGCTTCCGTTCGTTCCTCTCATGGTTCCTTAATCTTTTTCGTAATCCTTTTTAATTAAATAGTTGTGAGCTAACACGGGCACTCACTCGGATTTTAAAATAACGAGTGAATTCAGAGTGGCGTCATCGTCCTTTGTCTCGTATTTCAGGAGGTCCAGAGGCAGTGTGGCAATCTAGCCGGTTGCCGCCATTTTAGGCAGTGGTTATCTATAGTGTATTATATATACTACATATCTATAGTATATGTATAAGAAAACTGAGCTAATCAGCGAGCAGACATTAGGTTGTGACACTGTCTCTAGACCCTCTGTATCTCGTATGAGTCCCGACGCCACGCGCGTAAGAAGGCTGAAACTAATGAGAGTGAGAGAAGCGCCTGAGGGAAAAAGACGACTGCCAGTTCGTCTTTCAGCAGCGTGGCGGCGCGCAGTCGGTTCCAGAGTTTAGTCACGCAGGTCGTCGCCTGCTACCTGCTGACGTCGCGAAGCGTTTGTTGACTCCTACGAGTTTCAATAAAAAGTATAATTGACACAGGACAATTGATGACAATTGATCATTGATATGTTCCTTTTAAAAGGTAACTTACTCATCAGAGATTCCGAATAATAATCATAAGGACTTATCATAGAACAATTCATTAAAAATATTTTTCACTCATCTATCCATTACTTCCTGCATACTTTTTCAACTATAAAATATCACTTTCTCGATAAATTTTGCCGGCCCGTCGTTCTGTTTCGTTCTGCCCTGCGGCCACCCATTTTACGGTCGTGAGACGTATCCAAAAGTGTGATTTACCGCGGTTCTACTATGAGCCTTTCTTAGATGACATTTTCTCCCAGTAAGTGGTTCTCTAACCTGTTATGTATGTATGATTTTGACTAAGAATACTCTCAAGGTAAAATTAGCTGTACATAGCATTATTCAATTTTTAATATTTTTAGTTCGGACGCGAATCTTATCTATTTTAATTTTTTAAACAATAATAATAGTTTCACCTACTATTCACTAATGAACTAATTACATAAAATTTGTCCTATAGCAGTAAGATTTTTTCTTATCTACATTATGGTGTTCCCCCCGTAGGAAAATTATTTTGGGTGAATCATTCTAAACCTGTAACGTTTTCCCTTAAAAAAATATTTAAGTGAAGAATGGAAACGGAACTTTTCTTCGATTCCGAAAAGAAATGGCTTGGACAGTGCAGTGGGACAATGACAACAGATTGAAGTCTTGAGAATCATAATACATTGAATTATCATTATTATTTCGTAATATTGCAAGTTACTTGTAACATTTTAAAACGGATAAGAATCACCTTACGTTTAATATTTTTGTTTGACAGTTTTTTCTAATTGAATTAGTGGTGTGTAGGATTTTGGTTTACACACTCTACTGCAAAATAAGCGTAGATATATCGTTTGGGGCCTACAGGAGATTCCATGATTTCACTTGTGGTCAATGGGGTAATCCTTCCGCTTTCTATATTTATTTTTGCCCGTACTTTAGTGCCTGACTGAGAATTATATGTGTATATTCCAGAAAAAAAAGTATTATTCTCCATTATAGCAAAGACGTCACCATTGAATGTTGATAATACGATTTGTTCTTGGGTTGGCATGGGCCTATAAATACTTCGTCCTATGAGTATTTGAAGTGGTTTGTATGCAGGAAAAATGAATCTTCGAAGCTCGAATATTCGGTTCGGATTCGTACAGGGAGTAAGCCTAATAAATTCAAGTTGGTCAAGGCCATATCCACGTCCGTCAGAAGAAGCAATAATCGTGGTAGATGGAGCTGTAAACCAGGCATGATGCGACCTAAGCCTGGCACGGAGTGGAGGTACGGGAAGAGGAAGATACCTGGCAGGAGGAGACCGGGACCTGGCACGAAAAGGTGGCTTGGAAGGAGGAAGATTACTGGCAGGAGAATTTTGTGTAGACGGAGAAAAAGAAGACGAGTTTCCGCGAGGCACACCAGGAATAGGGTTGCCATTAGGTAAACAATCGAATTGTGAACTTAGCGCTGCAAGAAGAAACAATGTATAATTTTTTTTAACTATCTTCGTATATCATTAACTTCTAGCTGCAAAATTAAAAAAGTTTCATTTCGTATGCTTGTTTACAGAATTTTTTTCGCTATTGCGCACACATGTAGTCGAATTCTGAGAGAACGGAAAAGCTTTTGAAAAGCCGTGCGTAGGTATCTTAATATAGAACATATGCTGGCACAATAAGGATTAGGTTTAGGATCACCTGCTTGAAATCTTAGAATAAATTTGGTTTCCGGGAAATTAGTCTGAATTATAGAATTAATATAAAATTATCCATTTCCTCATGCAACATGTCATTAGATTTTTATCCGTTGACTTCCAAAATCAGACAAATTTTTATTTGCGAAATACTCAAAACCCTATTTTCAAAACCAGATATAATATAGTATTATATTCACCAATAGAATTAATGAAGACCATCCAGGTGAAAACCAGAGTATAAACGATCGCCATTTTCTGTAATAAGGATAAAACTGAATATCGCGTTGATAAAGAATTTGGTTAACAGTGTCACAAGAGGTTATTCGAGTGCTTCATTAGATTATATATCCTGTAGTTGTTATCTCTTTAATTGGAGTCAAGCCTGCCTTTTTGATATCAAAGCCAAATTTGGAATTTTAAATTAAAATATTACGATCTCATTCGAAACCTCACAATTTGGTAAATATTAGCCTGCGGTGCTACTTAGATTGTGGTAGAGAAGGCGACAAAAAATTATCTACTCGCACCAGGCGCAAAAAATAGCTGGTGAAGGCTGCAGTTGATATATTTATATTTTATAAATCAGTCTAAGAGAAGAAATTTGGCTACATCAAACGAAGCTCGCTTGTTGAGAAGAAGGTCATCAAAAATTAATGTTCAAAAGAAAAAAAAGCTGTAAAATTCATTTTGTTATTCAATCAGAAATCGTTTAAATAATTAATATTTATAACTTTCATAAAAAAATCTTTTGAATAATCAGCAAATAAAAAAAATGTGAAAAATTATGGATACAATTAGAATCTCCAGATACGTAAAGAACTTGGCATCCATAAAAATATTGAAATTACGAAACTAAGAATCATTTTGAACATATTTTAATAAATATAACGAACCATTTAACAGGTTATTCAACTTATTTTGAAAATTCTTATAGAAAATTGCAACATTTTAGAAATAAATATGAATATATAAAATGAAAAAATAGTTACTCTACAATATTGTTTTGTTCAATTTTTGTATGTCGCATAATTAAAAAAGTTAAATCGTTTAATAACTTATTTCGTTCTTGTCAATATAATTCAAAAATTCATGGTACTTCACGCTAGAAAGTAGAAAATTTTGCAACTTCGCTCTCGTCAGCTTAGTTCTCGAGAAAAACTTGGTATATGAATTTTGTAACATTATGAATGGACTTTTTTCAAAAACTGCTACAGCAGAGATTTCATTTTTTTATCGAGGGATTCGAAGAGAAATTCAAAATGTTCTAACAGGTATTTAGAATGTTTTGACGTTATAAAATAACCTAAGATTAATAAATTCAATACTTTCACGATGATTCATTATAATAAATTTAAATTTGAAATTTAAAGCTTTTTCGGGTTTCAATCGTGTGCAAAACTACGAAACTTGCCGACGTTTCGTGAACATTGCAGTTCACTTCGTCAGGGCTGACCTGAAACTGAAGTTTCAGGTTATGTTGTTCTCATATAGATTCTCTACGATGCCTATCATTGGCCAGACCGCGCCCCATGGTGGGAACTGCTCGAACTTGATTGGCCAATCAAGTCTTTTTTAAAAAAACCCGGGAGCACGGAAAGCCAAATCGGATTCGTATTATATCCATTGTCCCTATTGATTTTATTAGGGTGTTTTAAGATTTCGATTGCTTCTCTATATTTTCTTGGAAAAATATCGTACATTTTTGCGATGACGGTTGTTTTGTCAAATAAAATGCTATGTCCGGTTTCTATATGACTATCAGCTAGTGCTGATTGCGTGAAATGTTTTAGCCTGACTTTACTCTCATGTTCCTTTACACGTTGGTTCACCGCCCTCCAGGTTTCTCCAATATAGACTTTGCCACAAGAAAAAGGAATTTTATGTACTCCCGGATCACTGAGAGGTGCCTCTTTATCTTTAGGGTTGTTTAGAAGTTGTCCTATTTTCGCAGGTAATTTAAATATGGTTTGGTTGTTGTTTTTGTTGAGATGAGATAGTATTAGGATTTGCTTAACCCTTTGTAATTCCTTTCTTAAGTTATCTTTATCTGTTATGGAGACAGCTCTGTATAAAAGGGAATTGGTGACCGATTTCTTTTGAGATGGGTGATGGTGGGAGGAGGAATGTAGGTATTTGTTTGTGTGGGTGGGTTTTCTGTAAACTTCATGTTCCAATGTGTTATCAGATCTTTTGTAAACTAGTACGTCCAAGAAAAGCAATTTTCTGTCTTGTTTAGTTTCCATGGTGAATTTGAAATTAGGGTGTAAATGATTGATGAAATCGAAGAACTTGTGTAGTTCATCTAGTCCATGTCTCCAGATGACAAAAGAGTCGTCAACGTAACGGCACCAAAATTCCGGTTTGAGCTTGGATTTGTTAAAGATTTTAGTTTCTAGATTTTCCATAAAGATGTTGGCTATTACAGGTGAGATTGGAGATCCCATTGCTGCTCCTGAAGTTTGTTCGTAGAATTGGTTATTGAAAGAGAAGTAGGTATTATTGAGACAGTGTTCTATCAAAGGTATGAAATCGGAGGGAAAGTTTGCAAAGGATTTAATAATATCGATTGTACCAGAGATTGGTACTTTCGTAAAGAGAGATTCTACGTCAAAAGCAATAAGAAAACACAATTAAAAAAAACAAGTCAACACAACCCACTAAAGAAAGAGAGAGAAAAAAGACCATCATCCTACCCTAAATTCAAGGTATTGCAGAACAAATAGGAAGAATTCTCAAAAAACACAACATCCAAATAATATTTAAACCACCTGCGAAAATAGGACAACTTCTGAACAATCCTAAAAATAAAAAGGCACCTCTCAGTGATCCGGGAGTATATAAAATCCCTTCTTCTTGTGGCAAAGTCTATATTGGAGAAACCGGGAGGGCGGTGAGCCAACGTGTAAAGGAACATGAGAGTTCAGTCAGGCTAAAACATTTCACGCTATCAGCAGTAGCTGGGCATCATATTGAAACAGGACATAGCATTTTATTTGACAAAACAACCGTTATCGTAGTTTTGCACACTATTGAAACCCGAAAAAGCTTTGAATTTTAAATTTAAATTTATCATAATGAATCATCGTGAAAGCATTAAATCTATTAGTAGTACTACTTGTAAAAAATTCATTTTTTAAAGATTAAAATCTTAAATTAAAATTTTTTTAAAATAATTTTTCTATCTGAAAATTTAACTATACCATTTTTTGTTGGAAGTTTATCATTTATAAGTTGAAGATCTAACTGCTTAGTAGAAAATTCATGTATGTATTTTGTTAAAAACTTATGTTTTTGGTTAGAAAAGTAATCTTTTTTAATTTCCTTTTTTTTGGTTAAGAGTTCAACTATTTGGTTAAAAAATCGTCTATTACAATTGTATTCAGTTGGTTAAAAGTTAACTGTTTCCACTGAAAATTTGAAGATTCCATTTCGAGTCAAAAAAAGATATTTTTCAGTTAATTTGGGTTAAAATTAATCTTTCTTGGTTATAAATTCATCTAATTGCTTCAGGATTCAACTTTTTTTTTAATTCTTTTTTTTTCGTTAATTTTAACTGGTTAGAAATTTTTCTTTTGTTAGAAAGTTCATTGTTTACTGTAAAAAATGTCATCTTTCTTGGTTGAAAATGAACGTTTCTGTGGAAAATTCTACTTTTCGGTTTGAAAATTCACCGTGTTCTAAAGAAATCTTCGTTTTGGCTTGAAAATTCAACTCTTTTCGGTTGAATTTAAAACTTTTTTGTTTAAAAAGTCAACCCTTTGGTTGAAAATGCGTCTTTGTAGGTTGAAAATTAAACTATTTTGATAAAATCACCTTTTTTAGTCAAAAGTTCAACTGATGTGTGAAAAATTTGTCCTTTTGGGTTGAAAATTCATCTTCAAATGATTTTTTGAAAATTCTTCTCTTTTGTTTGAATGTTGAACTATTTGGTTCTTGATGAAACTGTTTGGTTAAAATATAATTTATTGTTATTGAGAATTCGTCTTTTTGGCTTGAAAATTCATCTTTTTCGGTGAAACATCTTTTTCGGTTGAAAATTCAACTATTGTGTTTCATACTGAATTCAATATCGTATTTGAATTAATTTTATTTTAAAGAATTTATTTTGTCAAATAAGGGGGGGGGGGGGTAAAAAATAGTTAAAAATTGGTAACGTACTTAATGGACGGCGCCTATTGCTAATGGTATATTAGGCATGTCAGTGAAATTATCTAATAAGTTAATAATTAACCAAGAATGCTCCACAATGAAATTTAAGAATATATTTTAATGTGTTTTAAAATTTGTTTGAAAATTAATAATTAAAAATTAGATTCCATTCAATTTGAATGATCGATACTTAGTCTCTTGTCATCTTTTTTTCTTTAGTAAATTCCTTTAGTGCAAGTTGAATAGATCAATCGACCTATTTGTAGCCAGTACTCCGCGTTTCACACTAGGAATGCTCTTAGTGTAGAATTCCACACCCTGAATTATGCGAAAAATAAATTGCACATCTTAATAAAATTGTAATCACTGGTGTAATGAAAATCGATATTCGTTTATAAAAGCTTATATTGTTCTAGGATTGATTCTGACGCGAAAAAAAGAACATTTTTTGAACAAAAACCGATCGACAGTACAATTTTTTACGGATTTTTTTTTTTTTTAGAAAGAACCGTGATAGAACAGTCAAATTAGCTGAAAAAAGGCCATTTACTGGAACAAATTAGAGACAAACAGATTTTTGTTTTAAAATGTTTGAATGGATGTCCTTTTAAAGTTATCAAAAGTTCGAGGCTGACTTCTTAATCAATTGTTTGTCATTAATAGAAATCGTGAAATCACAAAAGTTTCTCAAAACGTTTGTTTGGATTGATACTTTCGATTTAAAGATAGGTGAAAGTGTATAGAATTTATTTTTAGAGTATATAATAAGCTTTATAATGAGCCCTTATCGGATATCCTACGACGAACAGTTTACGAGATATGAATTTGTTAATTAACATTGTGCGTTTTTCAGTGAAGACAAAGCGATGATGAATTTTCATTGTTGCGAGAAAATTGCGATCAGATTGTTGCTACTAAATTCTCAAATTGAATAGTTCAAGGTATTAAACACATTATTTTTTGGATTTTAGAATTCAAAAATAATAGAGGTGGGAAAGCATTTTCTTTAAACATTTACGTTTTCTAAAAAAAAATCTGTTGAGTTCAGATTCACTGAAAAACCTAGCCTAGTCAACAAAAATTTTCACATGATTTACAGCGAATATATTGCAGGTAGAATTTTGAAAAGAATAATAATTAAAATCCACCTTCCTGATTGGTTATACATAATTTATTTTTCTGATTTTTCTAGTAGCTGTAAATAAGGAAAGAAAATTATTGTTTAAAACCATTTGTTATAAAAAATGTGAAAAATATTGTTGACATCTTAATCATTCTTTCTCCTGAAGATGCACAATCTGTTAGACTTTTCAGCGAAATTGAACTCTACACATTTTTTTTACAAAACAAAAATGTTAGAAAAAATAAAGTGCTCTCCCACTCTTTCGTCATTTTTGGATTCTGAAATTTGAAAAAATGTTTTTCAGTACTTTGAACTATCCACTTTAAGATTCCAAAAGGAAAAATCCGTTCACGATTTTTTTTGTAACAATGAAAATTCATCATCGCTTTGTCTTCACTAAGAAACGCACAATGTTAATTAACAAATTCGTATCTTGTACAATATTTTTCGTAAGATATTCACCTAGGGCTCATTTTAGAGCTTATTTTATACTCTAAAAACAAAGTTATACACTTTTTACCCATGTCTTAATCGAAAGTAAGAATCCAAGAAAACGTTTTGAGAAAATGTTGCGATTTCACATTTTTTGTTAATACCAAACAATTGATTAAGAAATAAGGCTCAAATTTTTCAGGGCTTCAAAAAGACGTCCATCCTAACATCCAGTAGAAATCCTAATTTGACTGTATAAGATTTCCAGGGATATTGAGCGACTGCGAATATTTCACTCTGACTAAACAAAAATTTATCATTTAACAACAAAGTTTAAACTTTTCCTTGTCTAACTTTTCAGTGATTCCATTTGCTCTAAGATTTTTTAATTTATTAAAACAGGTCATAAATCAATGTCATGACTAACTAAAAATAATATACAGTAGGCCAAAGTGAGAACAAAATTGTTTATGATGTTATAAACAAACTATTGAGCAAAAGTCAATTTTTCGTGATTCGCAATGGTTGATTATTTTAAATCCATAGATTTTGTATGAAATATGACAGATAATGCGTTTACAATTAGTTAACAATAGCTGCTATTTACGAATTATTTAAACAATTTTTAAAAACAAATGCACACTTCAACCATTTTTTCATAAATAGACTTTATTGTTATTTGCGGAATCACCTTGAAATGTTTTGCTAAAGTTCATTCTGCAAAAAAAAAATTAGGCCTATTCATGAAAAAATTATCAAAATGTGCATTTGTTTATAAAAATTGTTTATATAATCTATATTTTTTGTAACGATGAAACATATGACAGCAAGGAGTCTTTGGCAAAACATTTGAAGTTGATTTCGCAAAAAAAAAATGAAGCCTGTTCATGAAAAAATTGTTAGTGTGCATTTGTTTATAAAAAATGTTGAAGTTATTGGTGAGCAGCAGCTATTTTATACGAAATATGTGGATTTAAAACAGCTCATCATTACGAATTACGAAGAAATGACTTTTGTTTGATAGTTTCTTTATAAACTTTGTTGTTAAATAACAAATTTTTGTTTATCCAAAGTGAAATATTCGCAGTTACTCGTTATACCTGGAAAACTTACGGTCATTTCTAAAAAACATCAAAATCCGTTAACAATTGTACTATCAGTCGACTTTTGTCCAAAAAATGTGCTTTTTCCCACTGTGGCCAGTGAAGTGGCTTAATTTAAAAAAATAATTTTATTGATTTCTAGTTATATTTTATATTTATATTTTTACTTTGATCCCTACGGAAGAAAATCTGTATTTGAAGTAGTAGAAAAATTTTAACCACAATAGAGGCGAGATTTTTAAAGTTGAAACAAATTTAGTGCCGTTAGTTAAAATTCCATCCTGTGCGAAATTTCATCTCAAGGGATTTTCTTTTTTCTAATCGTATTTTCCTCCGTTCTCATCTCCGAGTTTCGTTCAAAAGCCTGACAAAAATAACTATGCCTAATTTTATTTCATCCGGAGGTGAAGACAACCCTTTACATCAAAAGGTAATTTACTTAAATATTTTAATGAAATAAAAGATTAATTATTACTTGTAAGATGTTAATACTGTTTAAAGATGTTAACTTTCGAGATTTTTTTTATTTGTGTGTTTAACAATACTTAAACAAATACGGCGGAAAAATGGTACACTGTAATGATCTGATTTTGTATCTTCCAAAAAATCTCTTAAATAAAGTCATTGTCATTCAGAACTGATGCAGATAAGACAGTTTGTTATAAAAAAAATGGTTTTTTAATTGTTGTAATTTACTATTACAATGGTACTAGTAACAATGAATTGTTTTAATTTAGAAATTTATAAAAAAAACTTTTAAAGTTATGAACAATTTTTTACACTTTTAGCTTTCATAGGCAGATCAATTGCTATATATTATAAAATTTAATGTTGGAATGAGAATATTTCATTCAAAAATGATTTTCCATAGAAAAGAATTTGAATGTTGTATTGTTTAAAGATTTTTAGTTTAAACAATTCGTATACAATTATGAGTAACAACAAAAATAATAGCACCATTCGATTCGACGGGAATATTTACATAGTGTCCATATACCAGACAATTTTTTTAAACTCTATTTCGTATGTAGTATAAATAAATAATTGCACCGTATGTCACCCGCTCACGCATTTAATTATACTACATAAAAAATAGGGTCGACAACAAAATTGTATAACACATTAACTCTACGCAAATTTTAATTAAAATATAATATAATAATTATTATATAATTTATTATTATGTAATTAAAATTAGAATTAGAATATTATAATTATGTATATGTATATAAACAAAATCTATAATTGATTTTAAGAAAACAATAGTCAATGCAAACAAGAACTTTACCTAATTTAAGCAGAAGATTTAATTAACCTAAATAAAAATTTGTTGGAACCAAATTATTTTAAAGAAATAATTTGTTTAATGCTAGTGAAAAAATAAGACGCAAAAAAAGTTACTTTAGCTTCTTTCTACGAAGCGAATGATTTCTCCATATTAAAAGGGTTACTGTGGTAAATCATAAATAAAAGTCGATCATATTCGAACTTAATTTTCCTTCTACGAGAGTGCTATATTTGCTAACTTTTTCAATCAGTTGAAACAACAAAAAAGACTTTTCCTGTTTCCGCTTGACTTTGAAACTTTACTCCTTTTTTCTTGCTATTTATTTCCAATTCGCAATCCACAGGGACTATCATTATTGATTTACCTTAGATTGCTTTTTCTCTGACATAATGCTTCTTTGACTGACTTTTTCTTTTCGACTTTTGTTATTTTGAGAAAAACGACATTTTACCCGAATTAAACTTTGTATTGTTAAAAGTGATTTTTTATTTCAATCTGACGTTGCGAAATCTCTGTGAAGAAATTGGAAAACGGGATTTGCGAATTGGTTCAGCTGAAATGGTCGTGCTACAGTAAGGGAAAAAAGTACCTGGGTAATCGAATTAATTTTTAGCCTGTACTTTTCATCGATTTGGACGTTTAAATTTACTCTGAATTAAAGTTCATGAATAATATAAGATTTTTGTACGTAATATAGATGAAAAATTGTTTATAAGATTTTAAATAATGTAATGAATAAAAGTAATTTTTTCGGGATTCGCAATTATTAGCTCCTTTGCATTAACTAGGATTGCATCAATCGACTTTAAACATGATTGATCTACGCGAATTACATCGGAGATTCGGACCTGCTGTTACTTCTGAAATCAAAGGTCTGTTTAATATTTCTACACTGTTAGCAAAATCTGTATTAGATTTAGTATACATGTAATGGAAGCAAGAATGCACAGCATGAAATTAAATGTAGTATACCAACCTACACTAAATTTAGTATATGCATATACTGAATTTAGTATGCACGTACATGAACTTTTGTATACGCGCATACTAAATTGAGTATACATGTATACGAAATTTAGCATATGTATATAATAAATTCAGTATATATGCGTTCCATTTCGTGTGGGTTCCGTCTTCATCATCTGTAAACATGATCAGATGAAAAATAAAATTAAAGAACAAAGTTTTAATTTTCAAATAATCATATGGTTAAGCTACATTTACGTTAATAAATTAAACATACCTTTAAAGAGAAGACTTCGCATATATTCGCAGAAAGAAGCCGAAACTTTTAGCACTGCAAAGGACTGAAACATATGCCACCGGCCACGTCGCCCAACTCGCGTAAGTCAAAACGCGCTTGCGCAGCTGAATATAGTAAACACGTGTATGAATTTTAGTATACAGAAACTATGAAATTTATATACATGAAAGGAATTGACTGTACAGATGATAAATTTAATAAACATGTAACTTCATAAAAGAAATTTAGTATACGTAAGTATACTAAAATTACAAAATATAATGCATTTAGTAACCATACAGGACGTTTAATATGCCCATGTATACTAAAATTGCAAACATTTCTAACAGTGTAGTGAAATTAAAATTGCTGAATGTAGAGAAAACTTTCTTTTAAATTGCTGTTCCAAATTGAATCCAAAAAATATTAATAACTGTGTTAAAAATGTTACTAAACTTAATATGTATAGCTCTTATTGTCAACAGACATTAAACTCTGTAACTGATAATTTAAAAATCTAGCTCAGGAAAGTTGAAATTGAAGATATTCATAATCATGTACATTTTTTGCTAAAGAATCTTGAAATTTCGAAAAATAAAATCAAAAGCCTTATGCCCAATGTGGAATTTGCCATATTTGTTTACGAATTTGAAAAATCTAATGAGTCTTATGTCTGCAAAGATGAAATAGTTTTAAATAAAAAATTCTAAAATTTGCTACTAAATAATCCTAATAATCTTTCTACTAATAAACATAAATTAGAATCTTCTCCTGAACCTTGGCTTGTTAATTTGTCAGAAAAAACAATTTCTGGACCTGTGGCTTACATACTTCGACTTGGCGAAAAATTTAGATCGTGTTCTGTTTCAAAAAAAGAAAACCAAATGTTAGAAATGGTAAAAGATTTAGAAATTAATTCAGAAAAGATCCCACTTGAATCTAGAAAAGGATTTTGACACAAAATATTATCTTTAACTTCAAATTATTAAAAAAAAAACACGAAAAAATTGCTCATATCGATAAAGAAATAGCTAAGAATATTAAAATAACAAAAAATGTTATCAAGAATAACAAGGATATTTTAATTACTCATGCCGACAAAGGTAATACTACTGTCATTCTCAAAAAATCCTTTTATTATTCTAAAATGAATGAAATGCTTAGTGACACTAGTGCATATGAAAAAATCGCTTCTAATCCTCTCAAAAAACTTCAAACTTCTACTTTTGATTAATTAAAAGAGTGGAATTCTAAAGGATAGTTTGGTAGTAATTTCAAAATAAAGTCATTCTCAACTTGCAATACCAATATAGCACAAATGTATGGCCTTCCAAAGGTTCATAAAATGAATTTTTCTCTAAGACCTGTGGTATCTTATATTAACACTCCAACTTATTATTTGGCTAAAACTGCGAGTAAAATCTTATCTGATTACATTCCTAAATAAAATTCCTTCGTTAAAAATTCTATTACTTTTCGAAAAAATATTATAAAAATTAAAATTCTGGATAACCATATTTTTATGTCTTTAGATAATCTCACTATTTACTAAGATACCTTTAGATTTGGTTCTCTCTGGTATCGATAAGAGATGGTGTCACATTAAAAATTTTACTAATGTATCTCAAAATGATTTTGAATCTGGTATCTCTTTTCTCATGAATTCCACTAGTTTTCAATTTGATGATAATTTTTACAATAAATAATTCGGGCCTCCAATAGGGTCCCCGATATCACGTATTTATTCAAACAATTTTTATAAATAGATGCGCAGTTACACAATTTCTGAATGAATAATATCAATTTGTTAATCAAAAACCAACTCGAAATATCTTGTAGATGACTCTTTACTATAATAATTTGCAAATTTACAACACATTTTATTTCTTTATACAATCTTTTAAAACAAAAAAGGACATTTTCACAACTTCTGAGTGCATAAACTGAATTTTTATGCATAATCAACTATAAATGTCTTGTCAATGCCCTTTGCTACCATACTTTACAAATTGACAACAATTGTTATTTATTCGAACAATTCTAAATAAAAATGCAGAGTTTCGCAAACTTCTGAATGCATATACTCAATTTTTTATAGGCATCAACTAAAATAACTCTTTGCTATAATATATCGCTAATTGGCAAGAATTGTTGTTAATTTCATCAATTTTTACAATTAAAAATGCACAGTTTTACAATGTTATAATAAATAGGTTGAAATCATTGAAAAAAGCCGAACTATGCATTTGTTTATAAAATTGATAAAATAAATCAGAATTAATTTCAGTTTGCAATCATCATAGGAAAGGGAAATTGACAAAATATCTTTAGTTGATTCCGCATAAAAAATTAAGTTTAGGCACACAGAAGTTGTGAAAATGTCCATTTTTGTAATAACAATGTTTTTGTAGGTTTATTGTTTTTATTTATTATTTATTTATTGTTTAAATAATTAGTAGTTGTTGTAAATGTGCAAAGTATCATAGTAAAGAGCTATTGTGAAGAAATTTAATTTGATTCAGTAAAAAGAAATTGAGTCCAATCATTCAGTAGTTGTGTAACTATACATTTGTTCATAAACATTATTTAAACAATGACAAAAGAACGTATATTTTTAACTTATCGTTAGGAAAAAATGAATTTCTCTCATATTTTATACCAAAACTATGGATTTCAAGGAGCCAATCATTGGGAAACCCTGAGAAATGATTTTTGTTTATTAATTTACTTTATAAAATTATACACAATTTTTTATATATTCTACGGATAAAATTTTCTTAAAATAATAATAAGCTTTAATTTGTAGCGATTTCGAATTCCAGAATTTTTTATTTTCGATCCACCTTATTAAAAATTTGCAGCACAATTCAAAGTTTTACATTTTTCAAAATGAAATTGTTCAATTGTGAGTTCTTTTTAAGAAAAACAGTCTTTATGTTATGGGCGTTTTGTGGAACATTTGTATTAATTATCATTATTTTTTTCATGCATACTCATGAATGGATGAATGGAAAGATTTTATGTACATGTAAAATAAAGGTTAATTGATTAACCCGTTAATGGCCAAGCCTTGATCCCGTTGAATAAAAATTCTAAAAAAAATTAAGTATAATTTATGTTAATTTTTTAGTCAATTTTTGCCGTTAAGGGGTTAAGCAAATTATTTTAGTACAACTCTTAAATGCGAAAATAATAATAAAGTATAAGATAATACCAAAAGCCACCCCATGAAAGGGTAATTACAGTTTTGTGGAATATTGATATTAATTATCACTTCTTTTCTATTTTTGTCACAGATCGCCATTAATAGATAAATAACGAGGTTTTTGTGTATCTTTTAAATAAATTCTAATTATTGACATTATTTATTTTTCCCAGAATAACACAAATAACCCATATTTTCTGAATATCCATATGGTATTATTAATAAATGTGAAGAACGTAAATTGTTGTTTTGATTTATTTATTATTTGAATAAATTAGAATTCTTTAAATGAAATTTCTAAGAAAAAGGAGGTGGATTCGTAGTTTTTTGCTTCATATTTCATAAAACTCTGTTAAAGACGAGTCCGTATTTCTTGAAAAAGTTTTCATGTTATGATGAAAAGGACGCCTATAATAGGGTGCAGGGAAAATGCTAAAATTAATCGAGTCGCTTGAGCTGAGGGAAAAAAATATTAAAAATTTGTTTAGTTCATTTATTATTATTCTTATTCATTCATTACTATTTATATATATATTTTTTTGTTATAAAAGAATATTTTGAACGAAAGAGATTAATTTTCGACTAGAATAATGAATCATAAAAAAATTGATGTTGAACAAAAGAGTTCAACCCAAAAGATGAATTTCTAACCAAATATAGTGAAATTTTTAACCAAAAAGATGAATTTTCCAGCAAGAAGATTAATGTTCTACCAAAAAACACGAAACACAAACCGGTTGAATTTTTAACCTGATAATATTATATTTTAACAAAAAAGTTAATTTTCTACCAAAATGTTAAATTTTCATAAAATTTCCAACAAATTTTTCTAGGTATTAATTACAAAATTATGACGAATTTTTTATATGTACCTTTATTTTTTGCTAGTGAACAATAATAAAAATTAGAAATTAAAGAAGTATTTGCCTATTTTAAAATTGTTTTGAAAATGTGTAATAAATATGTTTTTTTTTTTTTGATTGAGCCAAATGCACACTTTTTGGGAGAAGTTGAATATGTCGAAACTCGAATGTCTTTAGCTCAAACCAAATTAACTGTTTATTATTCGCTTTAATATACAAATTTTTGTGGTGTTTAAAACGTGTTTTTTTGGGCATTTTCAAAAATTCTGAAATGGGTTAAAAACTTTTGTTTGAATTTCTAATTTTGTGAAGTTGCAAATGTTTGAATTTTCAAAGAAAAAAAAAGAAGATATTAAATTGCAAACATTTTTGCTTACTTATTTTGGATGTCAACCCACAAATTGTTTTCACTCAGCTCGAACGATTTGATCAATTTTAGCATTTTCATTCCGCCCTAGCCTATAATTTAGAACGATTTTCACGGTTTAGACGGAATTTAAAATAATTTGTTATTCTTATGGGAATTAATTTAATTGATTAAGAAAAGTTTTATTTTTGCTGGAAACCTCTCAAAGCTGGAGGTTTCTTTTCTCATTTATTTTCCAAAAAAATTTGTTATTCAATGAAAATTTGGAATAAGAAGGGTCTGAAAGTTTCCATCGTTTTGTAAACACCACAGACATAAAAAATGGACATTTTCAACATTTCCAATATCTTTTGTACTCTGTTGTTAAATGTATTTTTTGTTTAAATAAAGATAGGATATAAGGTTGCTAAGTAATTGCAACCTCGATAGCCTCGATACTTCTTATCGATTTTCAGTTGAACCAAAATTTATGGACTACAGAAAAAGTCTTTTTAAAGAATACGTATTTTCCTTTTATATTTTATTGAATGTTTAATGTATGAACCAACAAACTACATAGTTCAATTTGTCTTACTTTGAGGACAATTCCTAACAAGCTAGTAAATTATCCTTAAGGAAATTTACTCCTAATGTTACTAACTTGAACTATACAGTACATATATATTCACCGTTATCATGAACTTTAGAAATCAATATTGCTGTGGGTTTCTGGGTCAAAATAATTTTAAGAATAATCGATCTTAATTAAAACTAGGGGAATAAGTTCCCCTCGTTGACAGTCGTAGTATTTATCCCCCCCCCCCCACCCGCGAAAAGTAACGTTGCCCAAAATTCTATCAAAACATAGGAATGAGGGTGATTTTTCAGGGAAATAGGGTAATAATGGTGGAATAAAATCTGTCATATAAAATTAATGTAAATACTATATTAAATGCAATATGAAACATTTTAAATTTCTAAGATTTCAAGTCAAAATATATATTGAATTTTTAACAAACAAGATTAATTTTCTAATCAAAAATACGAATTTTCAAGAAAATACCAGAATTTTCTACCAAATAGTTGAATTATCAAGTTATGAGCGATAAATTTCTTACCAAAAATGAAATAGTGCAATTCTCAGATAAAAAATCAATTATTAACAAAATAACCGAATTTTTAACAAAAATGTTTAATTTTAAACCCAAGAGGTGAATTTTTCAAAAATATGCATTTTTAACAAACTAGTTCAACTTTAAACCAAGTAGTTGTATATTCAACTAAAAAGGATACATTTTTAACCAAATAGTTAAATTTGCAAAAACAAAAATGAATTTTCGAGCAAGAAGATTAATTTTGTACCAAATTGTTGAATCCTCAACCATCAAATTTGCAATCACGAAAATTTATTTTCGAGAAAGAAACGCGAATTTTTAACAAAATATATGAATTTTCAATTAAAAATGATCAATTTTTAATTAAAAATATGAATTTTCAAATAAAAATGATCAATTTTTAATGAAAAATATCAATTTCCAATTAAAGATGATAATTTTTTAATGAAAAATATGAGAAGAAGAAGAAATATGAAATACGTGTTTTCAACAAATTAGTTGCATTTTGAACAAAAGAAATGCATTTTTCACTAAACTGATTATACTTAAAAAAATAATTTTGAACAAAAGATTTTAACTCAAAAGATAATTTTTTAACCCGGAAGATTAATTTTCTAAAAATGGAATAGTTACATTTTCAATCAAGTAGTTGAATTTCTGACCAAAAAGATGAATTTTAACAAAATAGTTACATTTTCAACAAAATAATCAAATTTTCAACCAAATACTAGAATTTTCAACCAAACCAGATGAATTCCGAACCAAAAATATAGTACTAGACTTTTCAACTGAAAGTATTTCATTTTTCTCATTGGGTTGTATTAATTTAGTTCCTATTTCAGCAAAAAACGAGAAAAAGGGGAAAAACGGTAAGTTTCTTAAAAACAGAGAAAAAAAACAAAGGACAATTTTTGAAATTTTATATCCCCGTCCCTTCTTACGTTAGTATTGAAAAGAATTTTAACATTTGGATAAAATTTTATGAGATTGCCAAAACTTGTTAGGGATGAGTTTGAAGAAATTACCTAAAACATTTTCAGAAAGAATCTCAATTTTTTAAAATTTTTTGACTACATTTCACAAGAATTCAAAACACTTCAAGGAGTTTAAGGAATTAAGAACGGTCTCCACGGATTTCATGAGATTTTTAGAAATTTTAAGAGATTTTGAAATATTTCAAAATAAGTCATGGGATTTCAAAGGATTTAAAAAAATTTCATGTGATTTAGAATTTAAAGGATTTGAAGGAATCTATAGAGATGTCATCAGATTACAAAAGATTTTAAGTTATTTAAAGGGTTTTCAATCATTTGACGGGATTTCACAGGATTTTAATAGATTTCAAAAGATTCCAAGATATATTTACGGACTGTAGAGTATTTCACAAGATTTAATCAGATTTAACGAAATTACAAAAGATTTTTGAATATTGTAAATGATTTTAAGGAATTTCAAGGAATTTTTTTCGAGGAAAAAAGATTCCCGAGGATTTCAAAGATTTCTATTTATTTGAAAAGGATTTTGAGGGATCTCTTAAGATTTGAAAACATTTGACGGAATTTTAAAGTATTTTAATCGATTTCTAGAAATTTCAGGGGATTTTCATGAATTTTATAGGATTATAAGGGACTTTAATGAGATTTTAAAGATTTCAAGTGATTTGCAGGATTTTCGAATTTTTCAAAGGATTTTAAGGAATTTCAAGAGATTTAAAATTAAGTCCCGGGATTTCAAAGGATTCCAAAGGATTTCATTTGATACCAAAGTATTTTCAGGAATTTGGAAAAATATCAAGGGTTTTAATGAGATTTCGAAGATTTGAAGGGATTTCAAAACATTTTGACGAATTTCAAGAGATGTACAGGGGTTTCGATCAAAAGATTGAACGGAATTTCGAACATTTTTCGAATATAATAGATGATTTTAAGAGATTTAAAAAAAGTCACGGGATTTCAAAGCTATGTGAAGGATTTTGTGTTATATCGAAGTATTCACGAATTTTAAGGGTTATCAGGGTATTTTATTAAGATTTTGAAAATTTGAAGGGATTTAAAGAGATTTAAAGAGATTTGGAAAGATTTCAAATGATTTTGAGGGATGTCGTAAGATTTCCAATTAATTTACGGAATTTCAAAGATTTTAAACGCTTTTTAGAGTGTTTATGGCGTTTTCACGGATTTTAAAGGGATATAGGGATTTGGAAGATTTCAAGCGATTTCAAGGATTTCACAGTTTTTAAATTAAATTTTTACTAGTAAAAATAGCGTGCTACACTTGCTAATAACATTTTTCTTATTTTCATTTCAGATATAAGATTTTATCCCTGCAGGAATTAAAAATATTCATTGGCTCTCAGTCAAAGAAATTTCTTTGATTCAAAGAACTTTCTCTGGTTCAAAGAAAAATCTTTTTTTGTTCCAGTAAAAATTTTCCTTTAATCTAAAATGATTTTCTTAATTTTACAGATATTTTTGGTTGAATGAAAACATATGTTAAAAACCGGCTTCTTTAATTGAAAACAAATATTTTTATGAGCGGTTCTGGAATTTTGATTCTTTTTAATGTTTTTCATTATCAACGCTGATCCATTTTGAGGATATTTGCAATTGAAAATTGGCCAACTTATTTAATTTCAAAGTTTTATAGTTTAAAATCCTGAAATTTTGAACATCTTTTTAGAATAGGTCTATCTTGAAGATTTGTAATTGAAGATTCTTCAATTCTTAATGTGCACAATTTAGAAAGATGCAATTTTTAATGTTTTCTGTTTCAGAATAGTTCAATGTGGAAGATTTACAATTAAAAAACTCTTAAATTTTGAATATGTATAAATAAAAATTCCTGATTTTTGATGATTTTGCAGATCCAAAGGTAAGAGTTTTAATTTTAAATCTTCCAAACTGAAGAAAGTTTCAAAATTTTAGAACTTTTAAGTAAAACTTAAAACAAAATAAAAACTTTGAGATTTTACAGATTTAAAATTTAAAGTTCTACAACTTTTAACGATTTACAATCGAAGATTCTTGAATTTTCAAAATATAGAATTGAAAATTATTTAATTCTCAACATTTATATTTTAAAGGTATGTAATTTTGAACTTTTTTTGAATAGTTTAATTTCGAAGATTTACAATTGAAAATTCATTAATGTGGAATGTTTATAGTTTAAAATGATAATTAGAACATTTCTTTGTAATATTTATTTTAGTGTTGAAGATTTACAATGGAAAATTCTTCACTATTTTTAGGATTTGCAATTTAAGACTCTTCGATGTATTTAAAATTAAAAATATAAGAAATTGAAAATTCTTAAAGTTTAAAGATGTTTAAATTAAGATTTTTAAATTTGAATGATTCTGAAGATCAAAAGTTTAGAGTTTTCAATTATAAATCTTCCAAATTGAAGAAATTCCAAATCTAATTCATCAATATCACAGAATTTTTATTTCTGAAACTTAAAACTTGAATCATTTTTAATTTTTAACTTTTGAAATTAAAAAATCTGCAATTTTGAAGAATTGCAATTTAAAGTTCTACAATTTTTAAAAGTCACAAGGGGAAATTCTTGAATTTTAAAAATTTACAATGGAAAATTCTTGAATTTTGACGATTTGCAATTAAAAATTCTTTAATTTTTAATACTTGTTAATTTGGAGTATTTATAGTTTAAAATTATGTGATTTTGAACGTTTCTTTTTAGGTTATGTACTTCAATTTTGAAGATTTATAATGGAAAATTCTTCAATTTTTACGGTTTGCTATTAAAGATTTAAAACTTGAATATAATTTAATTTTTGAATTTCTTAAATCAAATTCTCTGCAATTTCAAAGATTTACAATTTAAATTCCTACAATTTTTAAAGTTACAATTTGAAATTCTTGAATTTTGAAAATATAAAATTGGAAATTATTAAGTTTTCAAGAATAATATCAATTTTAAAGATATGTTATTTTAAAATTTTTCAAACTTACAATAGAAAATTCTGGAATTTTAACTAAATGCAATTGAAAATGATTGCATTTTTTAGATTTTGTTAATTTGGAGTGTTTGTAGTATAAAATGATGTAATTTTGAACATTTCTTTTTGGTTTATGTAGTTAAATCTTGAAGATTTACAATGGAAAATTTTCAAGATTTGCAATTGAAGACTTTGAAATTTAATATGTATGATTTCAAATTATGTAATTTTGCATCCTTTTTTAAATAGTTCAATTTTGTCGATTTTAAATGAAAAGTTATTTATAGATTTGGCATTGAATATTCTGCAGTTGTAAACAGTACAAAGTACAGCGTTCATTTATCTTTTTGGAAATTCTTATGATTTGTTACAAAGGCAAAAAAGTTTCATTATATAAGAAATGAATTGCAATTTCTATTATCTGCAATATTTTTTAACGAAATGTCCGGTAACGCTTCATATTAATTTATTATAGCATAAAATAAAAGGATATTTTAAAACGTCGAAGTCAAAATCAAATAAATCGTAAAAAAGTAGTTTTTCTCACATTTTTAAATGTTTTGATTTATTCTGCATATATTTCTATGAGATTTTTTTAAATTTCCATCGCACATAAGAAATACATTTCTTGCTCTCTTAGTTTTATATTTTTATGCTGACTTGGGTTACCCTTAATTAAAAAAAAAATATTTGAGGCCCTTTGGAAATTTTTTTAATCGAAAATCCTGGACATATAAATGATCAACAATAATAAAAGTTGGTATATATATTATGCATATCAATTTTATTTTTACCCAAACTGTTTTTCATATCGCTTTCTATAGAACTTCAGAACGTTATTCGAACAGATTTCGTTATTATTTATTTATAATAAATTTTTGATGATGAATTAAATTTATATTTACAATTTCTGTATTTTTAACATTTGTATCGTGAATAGCAATATTTTTTTTTCGACCTGTCCTTTCGACTGAAAAATACTAACAAGAGCGGTATTTTTATCCCTAGAAAGTAAAGCAGGAATCGATTTTTTTATTCTTATGTCAAAGTGCATTCATTCATTTTCATTTGAGTTCACTTTTTCCTTTCTTAGTGTATGCATATTGAAAAGTGACAATTGAAAAAAAGGTTATTGAAATAGACGTAGATATTTACAATGGAAATTGTCCTATATAGAAAAAGCAGGTCTGTTGCTACAGACGCAAAAGAAAGGAACGTAAAACTGTAAAAAAGAATTCAGGAAGACTTGAATAAAAAATAAAGAATATAAAATTGCAGAATTATAAATGGTAAATTGTAGAAGCTCTTGGGGGGGAGGGAGGGGTACTTTTATGTTTTATTCCAGGTTTGAATCGTTTTGTTCTTTCATGAAATTAAATTAAATTAAAGAAGAGTTGTACCTCTCTAAATTGATTTATTTTAAAGAAAAATTCAGAATTTAATCATTTTTCGATGGTTTCTACGAAAAGGTTTACAATCCTGAACCAAAAAAGGTTCCGAAGATTTTCTTGCTAATTGAAACATTCAGATTAAGCATGTCCCCTACGTACAGTTTACTTGAGAATTAAGCAATTTTTTTTACCCTCACAAAGTAGGGTACATGGTTCAAAATTTCAGAAAAAAACTATAGGTAATTTATGCACAGCCCCTTTTCAGTTTATCTAATAATTCTAAAATTAGTAATTCTAAAGTTTCAAATTGGGTCAAAATCAACGACTTATTGTTTCAAAATCCTTGATCCTTGAAGCAAGGTCTCTTAAATTCTCTTAGGAAATTCGCACAAGACAAAAGATAATCTCAGGATTGTATGGCTGAAGTTACATCGAGCTATATTTAAGCGGCTTTTACTGCTTTGGGAAGCTTCGGCTAGTTAATGCTGTAATCTACATACATTAACAGCAGTCAAAGCCGCTTAGGATAAGAACAATGTGACTGAAGTAACTCTGTGACCAATGCTTATCGCAGAAAAACATTGAAGAAAATATTTTTTTTTTATACCTCATTCTTTATAAAACTTGAAAATCCTATTTTTTATTATAAATATTGGAAATTCTGAATCTAGTGGCATATAAGTATTCAGCACTTGTTAAAATTAATTCAACTAGACTTTCTAAACAGGATTTTCTGAATTTCTCAAGAATAAGTGGATTATGACTCATTCTATTGAATTCATATTAGCCCGAAAATTCAAGGAATAGAAAGATTTTTGTAGTTTTTAATGATTTTAGAAAGAATTTTAGTGAATAACTGATTCCGTGTGGAATTTCAAAGGATTTAAAAGTTTTTGAGTAATTAAAAAAAATTCCACATTCATTCAAAAGATTAGAAAAATTCCAAGGAATGTCAAAGTCTTTTGAGGGTGGGGGGGGAGGTCAAAATAATTTCTTACGTAAGATATAAATCACTGAAAAACGAAAATTCAACAATTTGGTAGAAAATTCAAATATTCAGTCGAAAGATAAACTTTGTTGAAAATTAATCTGTTTTTAGTTGAAGATTCATTATTTAGTTAAAAGTTATTTTCTTTGGCTAAAAATTTAACTATTTGGTTAAAAATTGGTTATTTTTGTTGTTGAAAATTTAACTATTCCATTTTTTGTAGGAAATTGATCTTTTTCAGTTGAAAATCCAACTATTTGGTTGAAAATTATTTTTTTGGTAGAAAGTTAATCCTCTTAGTTCGAAATTTTAATATTTGGTCAGAAATGTATTTTTAAAAAATTATTAATCATTTATGTACATTTTTCAAAATTTGTTTTTGTAGAAAACCAGTTTTTTTGTTTGTTGAAAATGCAACTGTTTGGTTGAAAATCAATTTTTTTAAGCTGAGGATTCCAGTTTATATGTTGAAAATTTGTATTTTTTGTTAAATTTAAATATTTTTGGTTTAAACCAAAATTATTTTCAGTTGGAATATTAACTGCTACATTTTTGGTTAAAAATCAATTTTTTTAGGTTCAAAATTTCACCACTATGCTGAAAATTCGTTTTTTTTAACTTGAAAATTTGGTTCAAAATTGAGCTGCTTGGTTGAAAATCAACTTTTTTTCAACCAAGAAGATTAAGAAAAAATATATATGAATTACTCACACAATACATATATTTTAAACCAAATAGATGAATTTTCAATCAAGGAGATAGATTTTCTACAAAAAAAAACAACATTTCATCAAATTAAATGCATAAATTATCCAACAAATAGTTACATTTTTAAAATTAAAATATAAATTTTCAACCAAAATTGAAATAGGTAAATTTCTATTAAAAAATTAAATTATTCTTCTACAAAGCAGTTGTATTTTCTATCATCTGTTGTATATTTAAGACAAAAAGACGAGTTTTTTAATAGAAAATAGTTGAATTTTCAACCCAAAAATGTGAAGTTTCAAGAAAAAAGTACATTTTTAATCAAATATTTAAATTTTAAAGTTTAAAAAATTTGTTTCAAACCCAAAAAATAAATTTTTAACAAAATACATACATTTTTAACCAAATAGTTGAATTTTCAATAAAGAAGTTTGATTTTCTACAAAAAGAGACAAATTTTTAACAAATTACATACATTTTTAACCAAATATGTAGTTGAATTTATAAAATTAAAAATAAATCAATTTTTAAGCAAGAATGAAATAGCTACATTTTCACGAAAAAAATTAATTTTCAATAAAAAAAAGAATTTTCTACAAAACAGTAGAATTTTCTACAACACATTGGAATTTTCTACCAAATTGTTGAATTTCTGAGACAAAAAGACGAATTTTCTATGTAAAAATGTGGAATTTTCTACCCTAAAATATGAAATTTTAAGAAGAAATTTCATTTTCAACCAAATAGTTAAATTTCGAGTTGAAAAAATTAATGGTTATCCCAATGAGTAGAAGTTTTAAGAAAATAGTTGAATTTTCAATCAAAAACATAATAGTTGTTACTTAAAAAAAAGATTTTAATTTTACATAAACAATCAAATTTAACAAAAAGAAAATGAATGTTCAACCAAATAGTTGAATTTTTAAACGCAAACAGATTAATTTTCAACCAACAAGTTGCATTTTTAACCAAAAAAATTGATAGTACAAAAAAATGAATTTTTCAAAAAATACATAAAGTTTTGACCAAATAGATTAATTTTAAACCAAAAATATATTTATTTCCTACCAAAAAAGATGAATTTTTAACCAAATAGTTAAATTTTTAGTCTATCAAAGATCACTTTATGTCAAAGAATGGAACAGTTAAATTTCATTGAAAAACGTTGATTTTTAATTCAGAAAAGCGAATTTTTTGCAAGACAGTTGAATTTTCTACCAATTTTTTTGAACTTTCAAGTCGAAAATATTAGTTTCCAACAACAAAGATTGAATTTTCGACTAAATAGTTTAATTCGCAAGACAAAAAGACGACCTTTTTTCCAAACTGTTGAATTTTTTAACCTGAAAATATAAATTTTCAACAAAAAGTTCACTTTAAATTACACAGTTGAATTTTCAACCAAAGAGTTGAATTTTCAATCTAACAAGATACATTTTTAACAAAAATTGTACACCATGCAAGTCAGCATAGAAAAATCGTGCCCCACCACTTCACCGTAACACACACACACACCCAAAAGACTTTACGCAATTTATGCACGGTCTCAAAGATGCACGGCTCCAAAGATCTACGGACCCAAAGATGAACGTTCTTTCAGGTTTTTTGTGAATGTTGACACTATAATTGAAAAATATAAACCAGCGGAATTTATTGCCTTATTATATTCAATTTGAAAAGTTGCGTCATGTTGCGTCACATTGCGCAACTTTACTGTCAGTGTTCACATGGCCCTGACTGTTCACGTTCTGAGAGCCTGGATTTGAGACGAAGATAAGAATCAAAACCGACCTTAAATCCAAGCTCGACTGTACTCGCATTTGTCTGGACGTTTTGGCCAGGGAAGAGGAAAACCGCAGAAAACCACCTCCCGAGTTCAGCCGGTTCTTCGACAGTCGAGTTTGAAGGCAAATATTCGACCCTACCCATCGATGGCATACAATATCATCTTCGGCGTGTTAAACCTCCCGTACGACATTAGCTCGTACTGTTAACATACACTTGTCAATAAAGTCCCTCTTCTTCTCCTTGCCCGGGTAGAAATGGAAGCTTGGTTCTTAACAGGCCCTGTCTAGATTTTCTATTTTCTATCGAGGCTCCAAAGTGGCAATCTATCGAGGGCGTAATCGGAAACGTCACGCTCAGCTAGCGAGGCCATAAGTAGGCAACACAACAAGGGCCTATTAATAGGGCCTTTATAGAATCTAGATAGACCCTCACGATACTAAAACCATTCTCCAGTATTGCGCATG